>QANT01000597.1:0-22041 GCA_003254885.1 Purshia tridentata
AGACCAGTAGGCAACTCCGGCAGGGATTGCAATGATGTCACCCTCCCTGATGCGTCGGACCTTCTGGTGGCGGTCTAGTTGTTCGAACTGCTGTTGGCGTTGTTGTTGTTGCTGTCCTTGTTGTCTCTGACGACGGTCTTGTTCTTGTTGTCTCTGTTGACGGTCTTGTTCTTGTTGTCCCTGTTGTTGTCGGCCTTGTTGTCTCTGTTGACGCTCCTGCTCTTGTTGTCTTTGACGACGGTCTCGTGTTTGTTGGTAAGATTGCTCTTGGTCTTCAGATTGCTGAGGTTCTTCGAATGTCTCAGGACATCCAGGGAATACAGTTCCTAGAACACCCTTACCTGCATGTGCAATTTAATTAGTAAGAATTAATGTTATGTAATCGGAAGATGTTTTTAATTTTAGTTATGACTATATTATTATAGAGGACGTAATACCTTGGACGACGTAAATGAGCTGAGGAGCGTTGGTGTAGGAAGGCAAGTGGAGGCCGTTTTGTTCGATGGTGACTCGAACGGCGGCGACGCCAGCGCACTGGAAGTCGTCGTCGTTGTAGTTCCAGGACTCGATCTGACCGGCTTCTGACTGAACGCAGTTGTCGGGTTCGCGGGCTTGGAGCCTGTTGAGCTGGCACTCATTCTGCTGAGATTGCTGGCGAGCTATGCTGCCATTGAAGAGGAAAATTAAGCAAAGCGTAAAACAGAGCGCTAAGGACTTAGCCATTGGGAGATGGATATGAAAGCTACTAGTTTACTGGGTTGAGGTGAAGTGGAGAGTAGAAGGCGATGGTATTTATAGGAGGGAAAAGCTTTTGCCATTCAGACACGTATCAAATTGTGTGTAAGGAATCTGTAGGAAGTTTTCCATTTGCATGGTTACGAAGCTTGGAATGCTTACACCTCATTCTGTCTTTTATAGCAGGTGGCTAATGGCTTCAACCATTATTGTCTGCAAGTAAAGTTAACTTTACTGCCCTTGAACATGGTCCAGATACAGGGCAAAGTGAAGGAATCAGATGATGATTTTGGGCACGTAATGTAGTACAATTAAATACAGAAAAGATATATACATGCAGTATAGTAGTACTGTACGTTTTGCTTTGTTTGCCGATCAAGATCGATCTCCCTAGTGGCGGGGGTTTTCGACTAATTCACCTCTATTAATCTACACTTAAACTACTGAAAAATAAGCGTACATAGGTTTATAACGTTTAGGGACAGAAAATTTGACAATCGATACTGCCATGACTTATGTATCGATCCTTGACAAAAAAATTCTATATTCTACATCTTAAATTCTGTATTACCTACTAAAGTTTACATAAACACGCTGATCAATTAAGTCCCAGCAACCAAAAACACATATTGCCGATCGATCGGTGCTATTACAATATAAACAATCAACGCATTTTCGTCTTCATATGTAAAATAAAATATATAGATATATATATATATATATCCTCATTTTTTAGTCTTCAATAATTTACTAATAAAATTATATACTTGTATAAAATTTATTGATCTTATTTCTTAAATGGATGGAAATGCAGATGCGTTTGGATTTAATAATTCGTCATTATTATTGATTGACATTTTTAATTGATCTATATATATATGGGTCAGCTCTCTTAAGTCTGATGAATTGTACGTTGATGTTGAGCATAACAACTTGTTTATGGGATACATTGACATCGCTTTTCATATTTGAGTAATTTGACCTTGAGCATGGTGATGATCAAGAGTGTGACTCTTTCAATATTCAAAATATAAAGCATTTCTTTCTTTGGCCCATGCTTTCATTGCTTTGTGATTTTGTGAATGCTTGTTTTTATCACTTGCTTCTTTATAAAATGCTAACATGTCATGATTAATTTGTTGATGCTAAAAATGTCAAATACTAGAATTACAATTAAACAGATACAAATTTTTAATCAAACAATTAGACAGACTGAATTATATACCATGTTAGAGGTTTTTATGCTAGGTTCTTCAAACTGAATTATGGACTCTTTTTGAATGGTCTCATGTATAATTCTATATTAGTGGTTAGTTAACCTTGCTTCTACTGCGCGCTGTTAGGCTAATCATGCACCCTTACTACTATAGTTTGGTCAACATCATGCACCATCATGTATGTTTATCGTTGATTGATCGAACATGGTGATTGGTGGCTGATGGTCTAGCTTCTTGGTTTGAATTTAGGTTACATTAGCAATTGGATGCTCCCCTGCGTCTATTGCACATTTGATGCTAAAGATTGATTTCACATTAGGCAAAAAAAAGTGAAAATTCATAAGTTTAGTAGATGGGAAAATTAATTATTACTTGCATAAGATTAAGATTACACGTAGTCTCGATCAGTAGCTACACGACTAGATCTCCTCTTACAAAAAGTCATAAAGACTATTTTTATTTATTTATTTATTGATCTCATCCCTTGCTTACCTAGCAAAAGCAAAACAAAAGAAAAAGAAACGACGTGTCGCATTATGCATGATTCATTTATGCAATAGCCCTTCTTGATCTGTCACTCTGCTGTGATGAGCTCAAAACAGTTGTCTCCTGCCTGTTGTACTTGAGCCTCCTTGCCTGGTCCCGGTCAACCTGGTAGGCGTTGGCAATCACCTCATCCGGCAATGCCCGCAAGACGGAGGTCCTGCCCGCCAGAGTGTAGTCTTGATCTGTCACTCTGCTGTGATGAGCTCAAAGCAGTGGTCTCCTGTCTGTTGTACTTGAGCATCCTTGCCTGCTCCCGGTCAACCTGGTAGGCGTTGGTGATAACTTCATCGGGAAGTGCCCGCAAGACGGAGGTCCTGCCCGCCAGAGTGTTGATCACCGCATTGTCCTCCGTCTTGAAGGCCACGTATTCGAATCCCTGGTTCCCAGCCTTGTGCAACACCGCGTGGTTGTGTGGTACAATGAACAGCTGTCCCTCGCGGACCTCGTCGTCCAAGATGGCCTCACCTTGGTGGTTCACCACCTGCACCCTCGCGTTTCCTCTGATCACGTAGAACACTTCGTGGGCGACCAGGTTCCAGTGTGGGCTGTAGATAGCATTCTGCATGCCAAAAAATAATCAAGGTCAATTAATTAATTAATTAGGCTCATTTAATCAACTAATTAATCAATTACTTACGTTGTACAAGAAACCTCTCTCGGCGCTGAGGCCGAGATACCTAAGGATGGGCAAGTTGTTGCTGTTAAGGTAGCTGATGCGACCAGCTTGGGGAGTGAACACGTCAGCGCTTGAAGGCCTTCCAATGTTTTCTTTGAGCCTCAAGTTGCAGAATGTCTCCTCAAGGCCGTTGTCACGTGATCCCCGGGATTCCTGCTGTCCTTGCTGGCGTCCACCTTGCTGTCTTCTCTGCTCGCGCTCTCTCTGCTCCCTCTCCTGCTGCTGTTGCTCCTGTTCTGGGTCACGTGACCTGGGTGGGTGAACGAAGTCGAGGCGTCCCTTCACTCTCACGATCTGGTTTCTGTTCTGGTCGTTCTGACCCTGGAGCTGCCTTGCGGTCTCACTGTCGACGTTGAGAGCCTCCGCGAGGAGGTTGGTGTCAAAGCCAGCGAACATGTTGTTTGAGTTACCTTGTTGCTGTCGTTGTCTCCTATCTTGCTGGCGTTGGCGATCTTGGTCTCTCTGCTGCTCGCTCTGGTGTTGCTGCCTTGAACTTTGGCGCCCTTGTTGTTGTTGCTCAAACTCGTCTTGTGGGTTACCGGCAAGATAGAACCTCTGCACATTAATTTGGAATATAATATTTAATTTAATATTCAATTAGTTTGATTAATTATTAATTTATTAATTTGTTAATTATATTCGTACCCTTGGGTTGCGGTCGAGCTGGTTTTGGTCGTT
Organism: Purshia tridentata; assembly: GCA_003254885.1. Lineage (NCBI taxonomy): Eukaryota > Viridiplantae > Streptophyta > Magnoliopsida > Rosales > Rosaceae > Purshia > Purshia tridentata. The sequence continues at coordinate 3,853 of QANT01000597.1, forward strand.
GCTGGTGTCAAGAAGGGCAACGGAAACAAGCTCTTGGTCGCCTTCGTTGTAAGACCAGTAGGCAACTCCGGCAGGGATTGCGATGAGGTCACCCTCCTTGATGCGGCGAATCTTCTGGTGGCGGTCTAGTTGTTCGAACTGCTGTTGGCCTTCTTGTTGTTGCTGTCCTTGTTGTCTCTGACGACGGTCCTGTTCTTGTTGTCTCTGACGACGGTCTTGTTCTTGTTGTCTCTGTTGACGGTCTTGTTGTTGTTGTCCCTGTCGACGGTCTTGTTCTTGTTGTCCCTGTCGACGGTCTCGTGTTTGTTGGTAAGATTGCTCTTGATCTTCAGATTGCTGAGGTTCTTCGAATGTCTCAGGACATCCAGGGAATACAGTCCCTAGAACACCCTTACCTGCATGTGCAATTTAAATGGTACGTAAGAATTATTATTATGTAATTGGTGGTTATTTTTATAACTACACTATTAATATTATAGAGCACATAATACGTACCTTGGACGACGTAAATGAGCTGAGGAGCGTTGGTGTAGGAAGGCAAGTGGAGGCCGTTTTGTTCGATTGTGACTCGAACGGCGGCGACGCCAGCGCACTGGAAGTCGTCGTCGTTGTAGTTCCAGGACTCGATCTGACCGGCTTCCGACTGAACGCGGTTGTCGGGTTCGCGGGCTTGGAGCCTGTTGAGCTGACACTCATTCTGCTGCTGCTGCTGCTGGCGAGATGCTAAGCAGCCATGGAAGAGAACAAGTAAGCAAAGAGAAATAGAGAGCGCTAAACACTTAGTCATGGCTACTACTTAATTGGGTTGATGTGAAGCGGTGAGTAGAAGGCGTTGGTATTTATAAGAGGGAAAATGTTTAGCCATTGAGACACGTATCAAATTGTGTGTAAGGAATCTGCAGCCATTCTTCGGTTTGCATGGCTATGGAGATTGAAATGCTTACACCTCATTCTGTCTTTTAGGGCAGGTGGCTTTTGGTTTCAGAGAAGATACAAAAGATGTGCATGCAGTGTTTTTGTTTGCTTTCATGATCAAGGATTAAGATCATTCTAGTGGTGTCTTGGTGAGTAGTACTTTAGGGTAATTTCACCCATTTCTGGACTACCTGCACCAGGTGCTTGCCATTATCGTCTGCAACTGCATTGTATTTCAGTACTGCTTGAACCTGGTCCAATATTGGGGAAAGTGAAAGAATTCAGCGCTAAATTGCCCTTTTGGAAATGTAAATTATTGATTGCTTACCATCCATGCATAGTGAACAGTAGTAATTTTTTTTATTTTTTTTATGTGACATAACTCGGTATTATCCATCTATTTAAGTTTTACAAGTCCTCTAGCATATATATATATATATATTTGCAATTTAAAATAGTGTAAGAGACCAACTACTATTCTAATTTTATATATCTCAAGTAATATAACAATATGTTATATATTCAATTTCGGGTTTACAGACACATCAATTGGTGATAAATAATTGAAATATTAATTAATAATATCTCTAATATTATTATTGCAGTTGAGCATTGTTTTTCATTTTTGATCTAACATTCTTTACTTTCTTTTATTATTAGATATGCGGAAGAATTTTCTATTTTTATCTGAATAGAAAGAAGAATTTGAACTCGAAATTCACTACAACTACAAAGTACAAACCCCATGGACTGCAGCCCACTGCCAAGCACAAGATCGGTGTCAAAGCCCAAATAATGAAAACAACACTAAATAGAAAACCCAAAAGCCCAATTAAATCCTTAGCTATCAAAGCCCAGCACAGCAGTCATCTCTGTATAAGTTTTTTTGCCAAATAAATTTTGATTCGATTATTAATTACTCTTAATTATATATATGGTGCTATTTACACCAATAAAATAAAATCCTATTTAATCAAAGTTGAAAATACTATGCCATTAATAATACTTGAATAAATAGTTAGTCATACAGTCATACTTGTATATAAGTAATGTTCAATCATAATAATTAAATAATAAAAAAAGATTCTGAGAGTAATGTTGGATAAATAACATAAGTAGCAAATTACTTTCTCAAGCACTTCCAAATTTCTAATTGCACAATAAAGGGCAGAAGCATTTAATGAATGTCAGAATAAAAATTAAAATAAAAGAATCTGCATGTTCTGTATAAATGAATTATGAATTAAGGATCAAACATCTCTCACAGTAGTGGCATCATTAATTGGAGAGCTTCAGAATTTGAAGAAGGATAAATAGGCAAAATAATTAAGCTTCAGAGCATAATTAGTGAGAGGTAGTAGCTATCTAGCTATTTCTTTAAGATGATGCATGTACATGGGGACTGTGTGTTTGGCTTTAGACCTGTAGAGAACCCTTTTGTTCTTGAAGGTCCAATTCTCAAGGGTCATCACTATATTGCCAGGTTCACTAATATAGAAGGAATTTCTAACACTCTCTCCCTGCAGTCTCTTCTTGTCTTGCAGGAGGATCTTGTATGACCCTTCATCATCAGGAACAAACTCTTCCTTGTAGTACAAGTCCCACCCCACCACTGTTAGGTCCCACACCACTGTCAACCCACCCTGTATATTATACAAGCACACCCCTAAATCCATCTATTAATTAAACAGCATTCAACTCAAGAAATGCATTCATAAAAGTTGTTTTTAAGTACCTCAGCAATTGGGATTTCAATTAAGCCGGTTGTGTTTGCTCTGACTATGGCCTCTGATGCTTTGTCTTCTGGGGTAAAGTCCTCATCTTGCTCTCTTCTGAGACCACCATATTGAACTGGGAGTTCTTCTGGTTCTATGAACCTTAATTCTTGAAAAGTACCCATTAGAGAGACAGAGGAGAAGAAATAACCAATTCAAATACTAATGAATGAAGTTAATCCATATAGTTAGTGTTAATTAATCTCACTTGAGAAGGGTCTTTGTAACGTTTGAGGGCCTGGCAAGGACAAACTTCTTTGTGGTTGTGTGACCAAGTAACCGTGACCTGAGCGCATGGACCACATAGTACCAAATTGGTGCATTTATAACAATCTGCAAATTAAATCTAATCAATAATTAGCATTATATGCACTCATGCAAATTAATTACTTACTTAATTTGATACACACAGACACACTTACAATATTTTTAATGAGCTCGGGATAATTGTCCTGAAGCAAAAGCAGAGATTTGTTGCTAAGAGAACGAAGCTCCTTCATTTCAGGCCCTAGTGTGTTCTTCAAATCTGTAATCTGAACAATGGAGTCCACCCCACCATTCTTGAAGTTGAGCTTCTTGATGCCCTTCTCCATGAATTGAACCCTCCACCTCAGGTACTCCTGGCGCTTCTGCTCCGACCCAAATGTCTTCTTGTACAACTCCTTGTCCTTGAAAGGCCCATAAACAGTGTAACACAAAGGGTGACCCTCTTTGTCTTTGCTACCAATGAACACCACATTTTCCAGATTAGACCCCAATTCCAATTCCTCTTCAAGAATGTGATCGGTTTTGTACTCCCTTCGCCATCTCAGCGTCCTCCTGAGCATCTCAAACGCATCATGGACCTTGAAATCTCTGGCCCTCAAGAACTTGAGGAGCACAATGTTGGTGCCCTGGTGGCCTTTACTGGGCAATAAAGGCACACCCCATAGGGTTATCTCCTTGAGTTGGTTTCTTTGCCTTGACCTTTCTTCTTTGGAAAGTTTATTGCTGGGTTTTCCGAAAAGATAGTTCCCGAGAATCGCATCTTCGACCCTGCAACGGAGTTCCAGCAGGGCTTTCTTCTTCTTCTGCTCCATTTCCAAAGAAGCAGCAGCTGAGATTTCATCGTCCTCCTGGTCTTGAACTGCGGATTCGAAATCTTCTGGGTCGCTTTCTTCATCTTCCAGCTGCTGGGTCTTTTCATTTTCATTGGGTTTTTGATTTCTGTGCTCTCCTCCCTCATCATCACCCTCATTCTCGTTGTGGGTCTTCTCATTTTTCTCCGTCATTGTTACCTCCAAGGGTGATCAGAATAATCTAGGGCAGCCAGAGCTTCCTCTGGCAGCCCTTTCCGGAGAGCTGAGTCGATGGTGCTGAGATTCAATGGATGGAGAGAGAGAGAGAGAGAGAGAGAGAGAGCAAAAGACGAGGTTTTTGTTGTTTTGGTTTTTCTAACCCTCAAGCTGGAAGAGAGGCTTGAGGGAAGATGATGAACCGTTGGTTGCCTGGCGCCAAATTTAGGTTGTGTGTGTGTGTGTGTGTGATGTGGGTTTAGGTTGGCATAGAATGGCCTGTTGCTTCTTTTCTTCCAGAGAAATGACAAGTGCTTTATCAGTTAACAACTGATCTGATCTGGCTTCCATGGAATTAGTGGCTCTTATCTTTTGAGGGGATGGAAGAGTAGGTGGCGTTTCATTATGACCCTATTATAGTTTTAGCTTAACCAGCACACAGGAACAAGTGAAAAAGTTGGGGGAACTTTTCGTGTTCTATTTTCAGGTTTTTTCTTCAAAATTAAAAATGGAGTTGAAAAATATGAGAAAAAGGAACAAAAAGAAAAGAGGAGAGAGAGGGATGAGGAAAAAAGAAAATTATTAATTTAGAAAAATTAAAATGATCTAAAATGTGTCATAAATTTTTTATTCTATAAATTAAAATATTCTATATATTTTCACTCAAGGACGAAAACTCCCTATGTGAATTATAAGCGAAATGGTGAGAGATCTTGTACTTCACGAACAACAAAAGTGCATAGTACCACCATCTACATGTAGTAAAACAATCACAAATGGTGCAATAGGTTACAAGTTATGACTTATGCTTGGTTCAGCTTCAATTTGTTCTTGATGCATGCAAAGAGTCAACTACGCCCCCGACCTACTATGGGGTAATCAACTAATTAAATTAAGAAAAATAAAAAAGTAAAAGAGCAGTACATTAACACCAAGTTTGGTTGGGACAGGTTAATGCAACTTATACTTCACAGTTGAATGCTGGAGAGACCCAGTAGGATGCCCCAAATTATCCTGATATTCTGGGAAGATGATTGCTTTATCTTGCCCTGTCTCTAAATAAAACATAACCCACAGCGCTGATTTTTACATGCCTAATACAGAGAAGAATCTAGCTGTTGAGCCCATCTTGTAATCATATATACAGTGATTTCAGGAATGCGAGCAAACGGATCTGTATCTACATATCCAAACTGCAGCCTGTAGTAGCTGTATCACGACTCCCGGTATTTAGTCAGGTCAAATGTAAGAGTTTTTGAACAGCTGCAATAAAACAAGCACAGTTGTCGCATTACTAAACCCATGTGATGAATCATGAAAATTTGCCCAAGTAGAGTAGTTATGGATATTCCTATTATCGCGTGAAGCTCACCTCCACTCACAGTCCCTGTAAACCCCAACCAAAGATTCAGCCTTGTCATAGAAACTATCTTTTAGAGATATTACAATACTCTGGAAACCACTGCCTCCATCAGCATCCTGGTTACTCCTGGCTCCTTCGCAAGACTTCGAACGGATGAATCCAGCAACCTTGGCAACGTTTAAGTTATCCAGTGCAGCATCAACTTCGTCCAGTATAAAAAATGGTGAAGGCCTATAACTGAAACCATTTATAAAGGAAAGAGAAGAACTATTAGTTACTGGAACTAATTTGCACAGATTAAAAGAGTAAAGGGTAAAGTAGAAATGCTGAACAGAGTTTAGCAAGTAGAGAGCAAGGAAGGCAAAAAAAAAACCTACTCTTCCAAACAGGGGCAACAGCCCTGAAAAGAATTTTCAAGTAAAATATTAGAAGATGAAGCAATAGGTTAATTTCATATTTCATTAGATCAACTTTAAAATATCTGGACAATGGCATTTAGAATTGTGCACGAAATTCCATATTCCATGACCCAAAGATTTACAAAGTAACTGAAAACATGTAACCTCCATAAATGCTGCAAGTTCCACCCAGAATCTTTCATGTGAGACCATCTTTGTGTAAAGGTAAAAAGTAAAAACTATTCTAATCTTTTAAGACATACCTGTGTATAGAAAAGAGTAACGCCAATGCCGCAACAGTTTTCTCTCCACCAGATAATTGTTCCATATCACGAAAGCGCTTTGTTGGGGGCATAGCAGTGTACTTGATACCATGCAAAAATGGATCATCTTCATTTTCTAAATTTAAATATGCCGTGCCACCAAGTGGATGTGTGTTGCTCTTGGTGAGTTGTTTGTATATCTTATCAATATTACTAGAAATATGGTTGAAGGCATCCATAAACAACTCGTACCTGCATTGACCAAATAAACCTAGCTGCGTTAAAATCAAATGCCAGTACATGTTCTTCTTCGATCAGAAAACCTAGGCAACTTGAAATCCTTTCCTAGATCTGAAAGCCGTTATGCCTCTAATTAACCTGTACATCTATTTTGATTGTTGCTCTCGGTCAGTTGTTTGTATATCCTATCAAAAGAATTCTTATGATGGCTTTCATAACTGCTGCATTGACCAAAATGAAATAGAGGCTTAGAACTGTTGGAAATCTCTAGGGTTTCAATCTTGATCTTGATGACACTTTGATGCTTTATGGTTCATCCAAAATCCCATTCCCTACAGACAAAAATTTTCTCCACTAGTCTACAAAAAAAAATTAAATTTTGGTGGAATTGAAAAATGGCTATCTAATATGGAAGCCTGAAGATCCTAAATAATAAGATGGTCATGCTTTTTAAGTGACCATTTTTCTAGTTTTTATCCAGAAGAAAACATCTCTTAGCAAAACAGAATATTGTGTCGATCATATTTTTTTGAAGAGAAAACACAAGTTTACTATCTTAATAAATATAGACTAGCAGTGGACAAGTCCACTACAGCATAAACAGAATATTGTGTCAACCATCTTTAATAATCTGAAATATAATTAATTTGAGGATCTGCTAGTAGAATAGAAGCAATTAATACCTCTTCTGCTTAATTGAGTTAAACAGATCAGCTTTTTCCTTCTCTTCTTTTCTGGCCACTTCAAACTCTTCAGTTATGGCTCTTTCCTTTTCTTTTAGAGCCTCATATTGGTCCAGGGCCTTCAAATTTGGAGCTGTTCTTTCAATTTCTGATATTAGGGCATCCAGTTTTTGCTTAAATTCCATCTCAAGTTTATCCCGTTCAGAAGACCTTCTATCCTGCAAATGGGACCTATTTAACTGACTAAAATCAAAAACTGGGCCTGTTGTGGAGGATTCAGTCTCCATTGGGTCTGAGATGGTGGGAAGGCTTATGTGTTCTAGTTCACATTTCTCTACTATTTCCTGCTTCTGTGAACTTAGCTGCTCGATCTGTGTCTCCTGTAACAAGAGAAAAACATATGTAGGGATTCTACATTCACCTATAACCAGGTACACAAGTAGTAAAAGCAAAAGTAATTCCCAACCTTAGAATTTATCTGTCGATTAAGTTTTGATACACTAGTTGTAGCAGTAGAACTCCGCTTGTTCCATTCTTGGATTTCCTTCTCACACCCTTCTGACTTGGATTTCCATTCTATAGGAAAAATTAAGTCAAAAATAATAAAAAGATAAATGAAGAATAAATGGCTTGCTGACCAGTTTGAATAACTCAAAGATACGACAGAGAAAAACAAGTATAGAATTAAATCTCAAGAAGCTGAATGCATGGAATTTTCAGAATTTAATTTCTCAAAAAATAATATTTTACCATGCCAAACCATTATCATACCTTGAACTTCCTCCTTCAATTGAAGGATCTCACCAGAAGCTTTTTCTGCTGCTGACTTGGCTTCAGCCTCTTTCTTCTGAACTCGTTCCAAGTCTTTTTTTAAATTACTAATAGAAGATTGGAGTTCTTTAATTCGTGATTCCATGTCTCTATTTTGCTCATACTCTAACCTGAAAGCATCAAAAAAAAAAAAAAAGTTAGAGAAAATTGAGAAGATTGCTTGAATTTGAAAGTTGAGTATTCCTTCAGAATCTGTTTTTGTTCTGAAAAGATATATGAAATGAGTAAAATGAAATTCTAACTGGTTTATATTAACTCTTTTTTTTTATTGTTGATTTTTGCATGTTGCATTTTTCATTATTGAAGATGGCTACTCAACCCAAACAATTAAGGCATAAGAAACTGATATCTACTCGGACAGGTTTGGTTTGAGATTAAGCTGAACCAAACGAATTCATGCACAACCGTCCTAATAACTGATCAGTGGAAGAGCAGAAAATCGACTGAACGACTGGTCCAGTAATTGAAGTTTGTCGGACATTTCACAGACGAGTTAGATAAAACATAAGCAAAATCTTAGAATGCATATTCATTTATATGTATCCATGTTCAAATTAGATACCCACATGCATGCCTGAGGGAGAAATGAAAGTAGGAAGAGGACATACTGGTATTTCAACTTCGACAGCTGGCTACTCAAATTAAGCCTCTCTTCAGCCATATATTGGGAAGCCTTCAGTTGATTTTCTTCGTACTCACGGATGTTTGCCACCCCAACAGATTTACTGAAATCTTTGTAGATTCTGTCAACAATTTCATTTATCCTCTTATCCAGCTTATTGATTTCTGTGCTCCGCTTATCTACAGCTTGTTTCAACTGCAAGATTAATTTTAAACTGTTGGAACTACTTGTGTGAAATTAAATACTGCAATAAACTAGACGAAGAGCCTAGTCATCATCATCATACCTTCAGAAGTTCAGGACTGATACGATCAATCTCTTCTTTTATGTTCTGCCTCTCCCGCTTTAAATTTGCAAGTTTGTCCTTAATGCTTTTCTGTGACAAAACTTTCTTATTTGTCAATCCACCACAAGGCATAATCAAGAAATACATGCTTTTCAGCCTTCATCTTCACCTCTGGGTGGGTAGGAAGTATGGACCATGTCAACAATATCTAAAGATCAACTAAATTCTGCGCACTCATGTTATACCCAAACCCCAAACCATTGTCACAATGTTATATGAAACCATTATATAATAACCCTGAAACAAGATATATGAAAATTCGGTACGAATACACAAGTAAATACCTATTGCCACCATACTTAAAGCTCGAAAGGATGATAAACTATCAATATGAAACCAGTCAGAGAAACCTTGATTTATAGAATGGAGAGCAAAGAGAAATATTCACTGAAGTTACCTTCTCAATCTCTGCATACTGGATCTTCTTTTCAAGTCCACTAATTCGGCCAGTTGTTTCGGACTCTTTTAGCTGCATCTCTCTGATTGATCCAAGCTCTTCCAGCTCTGACTCAAACTGTTCTTTCTTCTTCTTCAGTCCTACAGAACAAAAAAAGTAAAGCCACATCCCAAAAAACCCAAAGATTTCAAATTTAGAAATTTAAAAGAAAAAAGTCAAAGCCAACCTTCAATTTTTTTATCATCCCATTGTTTTGACCTTGCTTCCATTCCACCACTGGTACCACCAGTCATCGTGCCAGACTTCGAGAGCAGAATTCCATCCACAGTTACAACTAATTTAAGTAGGAAAGACAAAGAAATATTAATATAAACATAATTTATTGAGGCAGAATATGTAAACAATAACAAATATAGAAACTAATTACCTTTGAACCTCTCACCACTCCAGCCTAGAACCTTAGCCTCATCAAGTTCGTCACAAACAAGAGTATTTCCAACCGCATAAATAATTGCCTTCTCCAAGGCAGGATCAAATGTGTGGTTGTTAAGGCCATAAACTAATAGCATCTCTTTTGAATTTAAATTAAAAAAGTTACAGCTTTTCTTACAAATGAAAAACATATAAAAAGTAGAGGCAATCATTCAGAAAGGATATTGGATTACATCAAAGATCAACTTTGCAGTACCACCTAAGGTGCGCAATCTCTCCATTACTGGTTTTACACGAACAGACTCAAGAGGTATAAATGTCTGAGGAGGAAGCCTTTGTTCTTTTAAATACTGCAGATACACAAAAATATCAGTAACATAAGTGCGTTCACAAAATTCACAATTTTAGTCAACCCCCTGAACCCAATAATCGCTGGCCAAGAAACCAACAAAAATCCCAGTTTCATGAGATCTTCAACATTAAAACATATAAACTAACAGCTATAGTTCTACAAAGAACATAAAGAAAACATTAAAATATAATTTTACTTCTCCTATCGTCAATTATCTTTCTTTTTAGTGGTTGTTTAAAGAATCTCATTAAAACTTATAAGTGAAGGGATGGTATTAGAATGTGAGGCCTGCGCTCAGCCCATAAGATGAAGTGCCCTCAAGTCTTTAGTATACAAACAGATCTTACCACAGTACACTAGTTGACAGCTTCATTATGCATCATGCACACTTAGAGGTCATTCACAATTCACCACAAGTAAAAATATGAATCTAATGCAGAGAAACACACAATGAAAGGGGGAAAAGGTTATAAGACCATAGAGCACCTTGATGCATTCCTTTCCTGTTTGTTCATCCTTAACCACAACTGCATCCATAAATTTACCCATTGCAACAGTAACAGCGAGGTTATACTTCTTCTGTGTTGGCCTACAGAGATCAGTCATGCGACCATGGACACCACTGAACAGGCGTTTGAGAGTTTCGACTGCCTGAGACAACCTGGCATCCCTCTCATTTTCATATCGGTCAGCCTTCAATTCACGTAGTTGCTTTTCTATTTCATCAATTTTTGACTTCAGATTTTCATGTTTTTGTCTGTATACCCAAATAAATGACAATGGTAAATATAAAATTCAATGCATATTTTGTTTCATCTTGTAAAATTAAAATAAAAAACAAAAAAGACACTAAAAAATATTTAATCTAACGAAAAAATAGGGAATAGGTGGCACCAAGATACACCTGCCAGAGCCTCAACGAAATATATTAATGCAAGGAGATCCTTTGACTTCTAAAAAGCATCAACCAAAGCATACAAGTGAGTTAAATAACCTGGCATGCAGATGTGTCTTCTGCATCTCATGCAGTTCATTATTCAGATTTTTAACTTCATCTCTATGTTTTGCAGAATTTTCTTCAATTTTTTTCTGCCTTGTTAGAATTTGTTCCTTCTGTGAATCCAGTTCATGCTCCCGACTTTTCAACTGTTGAAGATTTTCTTCCAAATTCTTTTGAGCTTCAAGATCAGCATATTGTTGCCTATCCAGAACCTCTTTCTCATCTCTTAGCTTTGCAGTTTTCATCCCCGCATCCTCCTTGCTGCAACATCAAAATTCAAATGACAAATTAGAAAGCGTTATCAAGAAGCGAAACCCTATATACAAAGCAGTATGGTTTAATGAAGGTAATTTAACAAGTCCATGAAGAAAAGGGCAGGCAGGCCATGCGTGCACACACACACACACTTACATTCTAAAATATTCCCTTAATTCAGTATCGTCCAACTTCAGTTTTTCACCACCACTCTCTCGGCCTTTTTCATGCAAATCCTCTAGTTTTGCGGTCAGATCCTTTAAGTCCTTCTGCAGCTCCTTTATATGGTCTTTATGTCTCCTCCTTTCTTGTTCTTTCCTAGCAAGCTCCTTCTCACTTTTCTTGATTTTTGCATTTATACGAGACATTTCCTCTTTCAGTTTCAGAAGCTCAGGTTGCTGCAAATAGGAAAAACCAGATCAAAAGATCCATAAAAAATTTCGCTCCTGATCATGAAGAGGAACTTAATAGAATAACAGAAAATCAAAAGTCAACAGATTAAAATGGCAAGAAACTCACACTTTTGTCGAGTTTATTACTTCTCTCAGCAATCTTCTTTTCCCATTGTGCAATCTCTTTTAGATATTTCGCATTTTCCTTCTTCTTTTTGCTAACTTCTTGATGAAACTCATCTAGTTCCTGCATAACTTGTTCACGAGTTCTCTTTTCTGCTTCAAGTTCCTCAGTCAACTTTGTAATATCTTTTTCTATGTTGAACAACTGCCATAAAAAATGTTCTCTCTTCAAGGATTTCTGCAAGAAAGAATAGATATGATCATATTATTAGCATAAGACAACTGTTAGAAATTCAGAAACAGAAGATTAAAATAAAGCACATAAAACTATTGAACATGAACAAGAAACAGACTTCAAGACCAAAATTCTGCATGGAGAAAAGTTTGAGAAATCCAGGCATTCCTCGTTGTGCCTATATTGGGTTATCTCTGCATGTGTGTCTGAGTGCACACTAACATATGAGTACAAGACAGTTATTTTGTGTGTGTGTGTGTGTGTGAGAGAGAGAGAGAGAGAGTTATAATCAAGGCCCTTTCAGTATGCTGAATTAAATCATCTACTCAAAGCATGAGGAAGGTTTCTACCCTGAATTCTACAAGTTCCTCCAATTTAGCTGATATGTTTCATGCATATCTACCCTAAATTATGTAACTCAGCCCATTTCATGAAAGGTTATTAATATAAAATACATGCACATGCATGTTCACATATGTAACCCATGTATGTATGCATGTATATACACATAAGCAGCACGGACATGCATATGCATCAAACATCAAAGAAACCACGAAATGCGCACCAACTGATCTTGCAAGCGAAGGTGTTTCTCAGCTTCCTCTTTCTGCTCTTTCTTTTGCTTCCTCTCCAGAACTATTGCTCTTTTTTTCTGATAAACAAGTGCTGATTTTTCTTCAGCTGTGCCTTTTCCTTCTTCGTATTTTTCATAGTCTCTCTTGAGTTCGTCAGACCCAGAGATCTGCTCGAGAAGTGCAGTGAGTTCCTTAGGATTTTTGGAGGCAATGGACTCCACATCACCCTAAAAGAGAAAGAATATTGGTAGTTAGAAGTCAGGCACAACTTCATTCTCCTCCAAATTCTCAGCATCCAAAAAAAAAAAACATAACCCCAATAGCATAGTCTATTAAAAAATTTGAAAAAGGAAAGCTCAATTAGATTGAACAGACAAATTATAGACCCTAATCTCAGTTACATATCAATAACAGTAAAAGCTAGAAGTAGTATTTGGTCCTTGAAATTGACCTGAAAGACGAGGAAATTGCGGGCCTTGACAAGAATTCCGAGGGACCTGAGCTTGGCATTGTACTCTTCCCACGACACGGGTGCCCCGTCAATACGGTACTCACTGCCGCCGGAGCTGGTGATGGCCCTGGTAAACTGGAGCTCCGACCCGTTTGCCAGCTGGTAAACCAAGCGAACAAAAGCCCTGCGGCCTTTCTGCTCTTTCTCCTTGTCGTCGAAGGCGTAGATCAGGTCCTTCAACTGGGCCCCACGGAGCTGACCCGTCCGTACGCCGAGCACGAAGCTTATAGCGTCCATGAGGTTAGACTTGCCGGAACCATTGGGCCCAATGATCGCCGTGAAGTCGTAGAAGGGGCCGATTGTTTGGAGGCCCTTGTAGGACTTGAAGTTCTCGAGCTCCAAGCGGAGGATTTTGCCCTGAGATATCAGGGACGGCATGACTGGTTGAAGCAACCTACGGATTACTCAGATAAAAGTGGAGATTAGGGTTTAATCATGAACAATTGAAGCTAGGGTTTATGCTGGAGTGGAATTTAGGGTTTGGGATTAGCTGAGGGCGGGAAGTGGTAGTAGAAAGTAGAGATACAGAAGTGAAGAGATTTTCTCGGAAAATGGAAACAAGTTATTTTCCGGGAAAGTGGAGGGAAATTGGGGATCGAGAGGAGGTTTGGGGGTTTTGAGCGAATTGGCGGGAGAGGGAGTTTGCAGAAATGAATTAGTAACCATATTCCAAGTACAAACACTACTACTAGTCTACTTCGAGACTCGAGAACACCAAGTGAAATTTTAACGATTTTACAATTTTTCACTTAAACAGTCTAAAGACTCTACTTTGGCATTGCATAATGCGAACATTCTTTGCATTTAGGTCCTTTTTGTTGGTTAATTGCATTTAGGTTCTTTATTGATCAATCACTAGATTGCCTAATGCCAAACGTCTGGTATATTTATTTAATAAAATGGAAAAAGGTCAGCGAATAAAGAATGATCCAATCCAATTAATGAACTTGAGACCACGAGCTCGATTGATTAAAAGGTTGGAGAGAACGTGCTGGCAAGAACGATTGGCGAGAGAAATGTAGACAAGCTATTCATGAAAAAAGAAGAAACAGAGAAGAAGTACGGATGAGCACATAGAGCTCTAATGGACTGGTCATATGGGCATCTATTGTGGAGACAGCTTCCACAAACAGCTACGCCACATCAAAAGTCCACAATCTATGCTTATAAAGATAATAGCGTTTTTACATAAAGATTAACTACTTCAACCGTAACGAGGGAAAAAAAAGCTCCTAACCAACTACGTTAGTCTGCTTATAAAAAGCCATCAGCATGAACGCGACCGTGAGACACTCAGGCATTGGCAAGGCATACATACAGCCAAATATATCCAGCCCCATACCAATTTCCCTCATTCACCAACTTTTTAGTTGCTGGACTTAGGGTCCTCTTTTGGAGAACTCACTATCTTGGTTTCACTATGGATAAGCTGACCAGGTGAGCTGACTTCGGTGGCATCGGGATTCTCGGGCAGATTTCCACCGGGTTTCTGGGTGTCTTCTAATTCCTCATGTTCAGTGGTGTTAGAGCTTCCAGGCAGTTCTCCGTGATTTTGAGCAGCTTCCAACCCCTCATGCCTGGTGGTGTCAGGGTTTTCAAGTTGTTGTCCTCCAGACTTTTGACAAGCTTCCAACTCCTCCTCATACTTGGAAATCACTTGTTGAAGTTCTTCGTGAAGAAATAGAGCTTCAAAGAGCATCGCTTCATCGTCAGTAGTGGTTTCTATAATCCTCTTAATAGCAGGCTGAGACTCCTTGCACTTGTCCAGCATGCTCATGGTCAGTTCTTCCTGCAATCAAACAAGTATTTCCACCATCAGCTTTCATGTGTTTTTCTTCCTACAAACCGTTCTTGGGATTAGGTAAAAAGTTACTTCAAAGTTCTGAAACACTTGCAACTTTTAGGTATTAGTAGTAATGCTTTCCACTAGAAGTCAGTAACATACCTTCAAAGGTTTTGTATCTGTTTCAGTATTCAAAATACTAGACAGCAGTTCAAGGCTATTGCGAGCTACAATAAGATATTCTTTTTTTTCACCAACTGATAAGTTTTGATAATTAAAGGGGAAAGCGCTATGATTTGAGTCATGAAATCCTGTGTCAGGTACAGGGTATCCTTCAGGGTGAGGCAGTGGCTCTTGAATAAATGATTCCAAGGTATTCTGCACCGAGGGCGAAGTCCCTTCTTGTGTTAATGGATGTGTGCCTCTATCTCTCAAGCTCTGCACAACACCCAGAAAAGAAAAAGATTGGACATTGGAGTCTCTTAAATTGATAAAAACCTGAAAACCACAATTAGTAAAAAACCAAAGTACCCCAGTCAACATGTCCACTTGTCCAGACAGGCCAAAATCAAAAACATTATGGCCAAAAGGTTGAACTTGAACATGACTATGATAATAAGAATTTTGAGCTACATTCCTGTATCTTTATTCTTTGGGGAGGAAATGCAAAAAGCTCATAGTTTAGTGTGTATGATTTCATAGTTTAGTGTGTATGATGACTAACAAAGCAATTAAATGAGTATATTTAAACTTAAATACGTACAACTTTACCTCACAGTAATTTACCTTCCAAGGCCCAGATTATGGGTCATATACAACCTCACCTGTTCAAGAAGGTGGAATATGAAGGATGCCTTCTAATGCAGGGAACTATGTACAAGGCCATATGAATGGGCCCCTAAATTGATCACAAAAATCATTCCTTGTTGGACCTTAATCAACTACTTTTATGCAAGCTCAGTAGTAGACACATAGAGAGAGAAGGAAAAAAATGCCATAAACAGTGCTTCTTAAGCACCAGAACTATAACCAAAGCTTCATCTACCAAAAACACGCACACATGCACTCAAGGTTTCACCCCACCACAACACACTGTCACTGTGCTGCGTGAAGACAGGCAGTAGTATTAAAAAAGTAACAGTTTGATCACAAGTTCCTCTTACAGAAGGACTAAATTAGTAACAAGTTTTCAAATAAAGACCCTTTCTTTCAAAAGAAAACAATTAGATAGATTAAATACTTGGAGAACATTGTGAAAACTAAATACTAATCGATAGACATGTCCTTAATAGATGCATGAAGGACCACCTGCAAGTTCAGAAATCATAAAAGGGTAAAAATACAAACTAAATGCAGCATATCGAATATAAAGAATGCTCACCACATAAGTCTGATGGAATACAGGTAGATATGCGAGGTCCTCGGACTCTCCCCAAGCCCTAATCAATTGCATACACCTCTGTCTATTCCCAAGATCCGTTTGGGGATTATCAATCATCCTAAGCATCTCATCCAGCACCTTCTCCGAAGCAACCTCAGAGAACACCTTCTCGCAATTCATCGTACAAGTCTCCAACAAGTCAAGACTCAGCCTCTGGCTCACCGCACTTTTACCCGAAATCTTCTTCTTTATGGCCTTAACGATTTCGGACCCACTGAACTCTTCACTATTGATCAGTGCACATATCCTCAAATTCATACCCCAATTTGGCTCCTCCAAGGTCTCTAACGTGGCCTCATCGATCATCTTCGATTCGGGGGTCGGGGTTTGTAGAATTTCCTTCACTTTCCCACTAACAATTCGACCCATTTGAGCTCCACCCGTCTTTAACCTCTCACCCAACTGAGCTAGTTTCAACTTATCCATTATCACAAATTTACAACCCTAAATTCATTATGACCACACAAAAAAAAAAAAAAAAAAGTTTTTCTTTATGNAAAAAAACCTTTTCTTAGTCTTGAGCTCAAATTTAACAGTAAATCTTGTATAAATTGTAGCTAATTAGAAAGTATAAACAAAAGAAAAATCACAGTCCATATAAGATGTGTTTGGCTGTTGATTGATCAATGAAATTTATGTACTAACTGGAAAATCTGACTAACCTGCTGCGACTTGAGATTCCAGGAAACAAAACCCAGAAATTTGATTTTTAATGCGCTGCGTTGTGCGAATGAAAGTTGAGGTTTTGAGAACGATAATCGGAGGCTTTGAGTTGAATTGGCCCAAGCTGAAAGCTCTGACCTGGAGAGAGATGGAGATAGTCAAAAATCAAAGCCAAGATAACGCGTGGCCGACAGAAAATAAATCAAAACTGAGATTTTGGTGGGGTCCTTTGCCACGTCGCTTTTGGATGAAACTTTTAATTTAGCCACATCATGCGGCTCACATTGAACATACGCACTTAAACCATCTTGATCTTCCAAACAAAAGGTCTTCAATCCTCTCCATAAATCTCCTCCATCTGTAAATATACCCATTTTTGGCCATTGCGGTGTTAAAAGTATGATCTCAGACTAAAAAGGGTAACAACAACCCAAACACATTAAGAAACAAAATAGAAGAAAAATGGTTGATATCATCCATGAGACTATTGTCCTGGACTTGTGGAGGAGAATGAAAAGTGTTGTTTGCATTTTTGACAGCAACAATGGTCTTCACTCTCTTCCATATACTAAGTCTCTTTGCTTCGTTGGAGTTCATTTGAACCATTGATATGCGACAGAGTGAAGATGAAGAAATGAAAACACAGAATCTGATTGATTTCAAGCCAATTTCATAATCCACATTCCACAAAACATTTAAGAAATGAAATATTTGTGCTAGTTCCACAATCTGGACTCTGGAGGCAGAGTTATTGTAGTAATTGTACGATTCAGAGACGGACCTATGTGAATTTTTGGCAAAAAGAAAAGAAGAAGAGCTACTACTAAATTACTAATAGCCCAGCCCAACCCAATAGTCAAAGGCAATAACCCAAGCCCACTGCTGCCAACACTCAATTAACCCACCCCACCCATATCGCACAACGAATTTTTTTATAAAAAATTGGGAAAATTATTTCAAAAGTACTATAATTATACTCCATTTTGTAATTGAGGATACGAATTTTAAGTTGTTCCAATTAAGGACTATATTTATCGGTTTGTTTTAATCAAAGAATTGGGAAAATTATTTCAAAAGTACTATAATTATACCCCATTTTGTAATTGAGGATACGAATTTTAAGTTGTTCCAATTAAGGACTATATTTATCGGTTTGTTTCAATCAAAGATCTACCGTTATATCTGTCAATATTTTTGTTAATTTTAGGAACAATTTTTTCTTTTCTATCCAAAAATTCATAATAAAAAGAAAACCCAAGAATTCAATTAAAAAAAAAAACCAAATTATCAAACTAAAAATCAACACAAATTCATCAAAAA
>QANT01000598.1:0-48946 GCA_003254885.1 Purshia tridentata
TTGAAAGCATCTCTTTAGCTACTTTACCCCAACCCCTAAAATCTGCTTTTCCCCACCTCTGTTTTCAAAATAAGCAGATTTTACTTTATTAACCAAACGCCAAAAACTACTTTGAGGTAGAAATAAGCAACTTATTTTCAAGGCACCTCAACCCCAAACTGGCCCTAAGCCACTAATCACAATGCACAGCGGCCAACACACAAAACAAAAAAGAAGGACAAAAAAGGAAATGCACTATTCCTAAACTACAGTAGGAACAGTAAAGCCTCCTCACGGCTTTTAGTATATATATAATTTGGAGAAGCTAGGATAGAACCAAAGGTCAAGCAGAGTACATACGTAACTCTCTGCCCACAATTGAGACTATGGGCTAGTTCATCCAACAATTGCGGTGAACCTTTTATCTTCTACACTCATACCCCAAGCCCATGGTGACTATGTTCTAATCAAGTGGAGCCCCTGATCCAGTACTCTCAAACAAAAGAGAAGAAATTGTTGAATAATTTGAATTTTTGCCTGACTATTGGGATAGAAAAAATAATCTCCTTCAAGAAAATTTTCAATTGAGCGATCTTAAACAAAAATATCATGTAGAAGAGCAACAACAAATTTTGAATTTTAACAAAACACAAACACCAAGCAAAAATAGAATTTGCGAGCATGATTTTGAGTTTTCTTCAAAATACGAACAAAAAAAGATTATTGAACCATTACATGCAACTTACACCACTACACCTACAGAGTAACAGAATAGTAAAACATGATCATATTGGCCAGGGATTTAGCACAACTGGGTAGGTGCTCACTCACAGCCACTAATTCAATTATCAAGAGAGCACACGAATGATAAGCAAAGTCAATTGGTTAAGCTGCAAGAGTGACCTGAAAATTGCAATCCTTTCAAACTGTACTGGCCACAAAACATGGGACTTCTCTCCTTAAGCCCACAAAACTCGTACGGATCATGTCGTTTTGTTACTGGTAATAGTAGGAATAAGCCTGAAATAATAGATATTTTGATGGAGCAAACCAAGTCTTAAAAGAAATATTTGAGAGATGTATTGTTTTTTATTCAAACCTCATGCATGCCTTCAGAATAAAAGAAGTCCATTAGAAGAATTCCATTAGAATAATATTTGACTAACTAAAACCATGATTATCTGAGTCAAATGAAGAAGAAGATGGAGGAAGAACAGAGGCGGAGCTGGAGGTTCAATGCTCTTCCAGTCTCCTTTATCGTGGAGTCTGATCATTTAGGTGATAGGTACATATATGGGTTCAATCATATGCCCATAATTCTATTTAATTTAATCTTTACCCATGGAAGGAAATTCGTTAACAGTAATGGTGTGTATCAAAATCCCTTCTTATGTTTGAGATGAAGCCACAAGAGAGGGAGACAAAAAAAATCTGAAAAGTTTATTAAGGGATTAGGAGTATTTCGTATCCAATAAAAAATTAGAGGTTAATTTGGGTAAGTTATGGAAGAACCGAAGAAGATTATTTAATTTTTCACTGCATTAATAAAATAGTTTTTAAGTGCTTTCAAGTGAAATGTGGCATAAGAGTCATAAGACATAAAAGGTAGAAGGGGATATGTTTCCAAAATTTAAAGGCAAAAAAAAGGCTACATTTTTTTTTTTGGCCAAAGAGGCTACACAGCCTTTAACGCAGAGAAAAAAGGGTTAGGGTTAGGGACCGTGTGCAAAAGCATTTTAGTGACAGACATACGACGTCGTTTAGTCTAAAGATATAATATAACCTTTCAGCCCAATCTTTTCCTTATCTGGTGCCTTTCCTTTGGCCCCAATTTCTTTTTCGTGAGTTGAGTTCTGTTCATCACCCAACCAAAAATCTCGCTCATTTTCTCTCAGAGTAAGCTCAAGCTTAATACTCTTTACTTCTATTACTTTTTTTTTATTTTTAAAATGACTAAATGTGGGCAGGTGGGTTTTTCCAGTATCAAGAGAATAACTCTTGGGTTTTGAATTAGGGAATTTCGAGGTGTGTTCTTATTCTCCAAAATGGTTTTTAGGTTTTCATCATCAGTAATTTTCTGCATGAATCAAGTAGGGTTTTCTTTGGTTTTCAGTCATCTTTCTCTAATTTCTATTTTGTTTTCATTTATACTTTCATAATTGATTGTTGGAGTCTTGTAAGGGTTTAGGGCTTTGCTTTGCAAAAGTTAATATAATAATATTGCTGGGTTTGGGTTCACATTATTGTCTTATGATTATGAATTCTTTTTTGGAACTATGTTCAATATATTAGGGTATAGGTTTGGTAAAACTTCATATTTTGAATTTGATCACAAACTGATTGGAATAGGTTTATTTGCTCATGAAGTAAAGTGAATACATGATTAGAAAAAGAAGAAATTGGTTCATAACACTTTTTGAATGGAAGGTTACATTCATGTAGTCAAACTCGCCGTGAACTCCTCTGCCAAAGCTTGGGGTGTCTCAGGCGAAAGGCAAGCTTTGAAATCAATACTTCCTTCTTCATCCCTAGGAAATACAGTCAACTTCCTATCAAACTTGTTTCTAGGGCCACTTTGAACTACCGTTGGTCTTCCCCAACTGAAGTCATTACTGTACACATTGAACCTCGGCTAGCTCCCTGTCACTAATGAGTTACTTTTCAAGCCATCCAGTTTTAGTAGTTTAGGACTTTCCATCCATTCCTTCAAGAGCTTCCTGACTCCTTGTGTTTGTAAGGCTATCATCTTGTTCATTTCCAAAGCCGCCCAACCCAATCCGTGCTCAAGCATATCTCTTACAATGGATGTTACTCGCCCATTAAAAATGCATTCCCAAGGTATTGTTTTGGAAAAGGTGATTGCAACCTCTACCTCATGCCTACTAATACCTTGTACTTGGGGTCTTGATCTGGGTTGAGATCGGCTGCGGTTTATGTATACCCAAAGATGACCCAATAGTGCTTGAATGGATGAGATCTTGTTGGTTCCAATATGGGGATTGGCTTTTCCTTTAAGCTCTGCAATCTTTTCTTTGGAAAAATGAAACACACTTTGTCCAAAGAATGATACTGACCTTAAATTAGTGATTTGATTGTGGAAGAAAGGAATTCGAATTGGGAGACAAAAAATGCCTTTAAGCAATTGACGGCCAAAACTGGAGGAGGCTGTGAAATTTTAAAAGTACTGATTCGAAAAAATTTTATACCAAGTATTAAAGAAATTCTAGAATGATGACCCATCAACAACACAGTGTTTGATGGTCCAACCGGTGAAAATGCCATCAACCAACTCAATCACTTGCACTGCAAGCAACAGTTCGGTCACTCCTTGGTAGTTCAAAACCCTATTCATGGGAAAGAGGTTGTATACAATGTCAACACTACCTCTTTTTTCATTGAATGCAACGGCACGAAGGCCATTTTTTCCACGTAGTCGTCGATGGTGTCGCAGTGGGTCACATCCTTGATCGTGTTATGGTTCATAATGACATTGTCTATGACCTCTTTTCCATGAATGAGGTTTTGAACTACTAAGAAGTGACCAAACCGTTGCTTGGAGTACAAGTAAATGATCTGGTTGATGGCATTTTCATTGGTTGCACTATGAACTACTTTGTTGCTGAGGGGTTGTCATTCAGGCATTTCTTCAATACTTGGTCTGAAATCTCTCCTATTACTACCTCTCCTAAAATTTCCCAATTAATTCCTCCCACATTGGACCGTCAATTCCTTGTCGGCATCATTGACCTCTCGGTCGCATTCTTTTCTTCCACAATCAAATCCCAAAATCCAGGTTTGTGACACCACTCCTTGGACAAAGAGTATTTCATTTTTCAAAGAAAAAGATTGCAAAGATAAGGAAAAGCCAATGCCCAAATGGGAACCAACAAGATCTCATCCCTTCAACCACTCTTAGCTCATTTTTGGGTATTCATAACCCGCAGCCAATGTGTCATCAACCCAGATCAAGAGACTAAGTACAAGGTATTAATAGGCATGAGGCAAAGATTGCAGCCAATTGCCTGATCAATACCCTGGGATGGTTTTATTTGGCATCGTATCATCTAGTGTAGGTGATCTGGTTGTGGTTGAGCACGGACTAGGCTGGGCGGCTTTGAAAATGAACAAAATGGTGGCTTCACAAATAGAGCAAAAGGTGAGGAAGTTCATGGAGGATTGGATACAAAGTCCCAAACTGTCAAAGTTGGATGGTTTGGCAAGTAACTCATTGATGACAGGTAGCTTGCCGCGGTTCAATGTGTGGGGTAATGATTTTGGTTGGAGAACGCCGTTGGCAGTTCGAAGTGGCCCTAGAAACAAGTTTGTACCCATTCTTAACATGCTACTTCTGTCTGAACCCAGGTGAGGAATATTGCCTTGAAAAGAATTTTTTCGCAGTTTCAATATTTGAAATGCACTAGAGGTCCCCAACCATTGTGGAAGCATGCCACTCTGCTTTTTGTTGGAAAAATCAAGAACACCTAGAAAATTCAAGTTGCAAAAAGATGGTGGAATTTCTACAGTATAATCATTGTTTGGAATAGAGTAAATTGTGATTGGTTTGGGTGGAATTGACAGTACCCCTTTAACCTGTTAGACCCCAGCTCTAAAATGTTTAGAATCTGCTAGGGAAGAATGAGTAGAGGATCATCATTTTGGTCAAATCCTGTTAAACTGTATTATGAGAGAGGTTGAGTATCAACAATGTTTCTCCATTTGAGTTCCTCATCCATTTTGGGATTTGGCCATGAATATTGTTGTCAGAGAGGTCCAGCTGCTTGAACTGACTGTTATTTTTCAAAAATTTGGAAACTCTGTTAAGTTGCATGAACCCAATTCTATTACTTCAAACTTTGGAGCAGTATTCAAACCAGGTTTGATCTGCACAGATAATTTCTTGACCAATAATATAAGTTTTGTTAACTTTTCAAGCTTGGAAAACTTATCAAACTCAACTAATCCACTCAAATTATTTGAGCGAAAGTTAAGATTTTCAAGATTTATAAGCTGGAAGAGTGAGCTAGGAATCGGTCCTTGCAAATTGTTATTCAGAGGACCAGATCTGTTAATTGGGTCAACTTCATAAGGCAAGATGAGATTTGACCAGTTATTTGATTGTACCGCAAGTTTAACACAGAAAGTTGCGTCAGATTAGCCACAAAACATGGAAATTCTCCCTTGATGTAGGTACGCAAGGCTCAGGTGGTAGAGTTTGGTTAGCCTTCCGACCCAAGACCAGGAATCAGATACTTGGCCACTAAAATTATAAACGGGTCGTGAAATATCGAAGTAATTGTAACTATAGTCGAAAAAGAAAGAAAGGCTAAGGTAACTGAGCTGAGTAAGATTGCCAAGTGAAGATGAATATGGGGATAAAAATTACAGTAACCAAGTTTTAAAAAATTTAAGGAAGGTCTTCAGTTGAAGCAGGTATATGACCTGAAAATTTGTCCACGAAGCATCCAATTCCTTCGAGGTACTGTTCCTGTTAGATCTTGGTTATACCATACATCACCTTAAGAACCTCTAAGTTTGGTAGGTGGAAAATGCCTGGTGGGAAATCCCCATACAAGCCACGGTATTCAAGACGGAGAGATGTGAGAGAAGCTGCATTCACTAAGATATCAGGAATAGTGGAGAGTATGTTTACCTTAGGTGAAGTTGTTTTATGTTGGTTAAATTTTGAACTAGGCTTATCAGGTTGGCTTTGCTCAGTTCCAAAAGATTAGTAGAAGTAACAAAATCATAATTGATAGACAGATGAAAGATAGACAAGTTGGATAGCTTGGAAATTTCAGATGTAATTTGGCCAGAAATGAAGAGTGTGAAAGGTTGAGGTATGTTAAGCTGGCAAGGTCATGGCCTAATCTTGAAGGAATTTCAGAGAAATTGAAGTGATTATCTGAAAGGTCAAGTCTCTGCAAGTGAACAAGTCGGAAGAGGGTACTGGTGGAGTTGATAGAACCATGAAGACAACTGCTTCTGAGGTCAAGCCCAATCACTTGGCCAGACGCTTCATCGCACTCAACACCATCCCATGAGAAGCAATCACTCTTCTCATGATCTCCTTGTTGCCTACTCCAAGATACAAGCAAAAGGTTCCCCAGAAGCAGACTTGTCTATTGTGAAGCTTTGTTTGAATTGCAACAAGGCAGCGCGCTCATCATTTTGGAAAACTGTCTGTGTCTTCACAAATGAATATCATTGAGTAACAAACAAAAAAAAAGATGCATAGTAAAAAAGTTACAACAGGACGACGCCATTCCCATGATTCCCATTACAATTCTGTTTAGATTTCTGAGTGTTTGTTTGTTGACATAAAGGAAGAAAAATTATACTCCTTTTACAAGCTCAACTCAATAGTTAATACTCATGTGCAGTTACTTTATATAGCTGGGGATGGGTGGTGATATCTTAAGAGTAGTAAAATCACCTCACGTCGTCTGCCTTTTTCATCACGCTGGACTAATTGTTGCATGACTTTTTAACAGTCTCTTAAATTTTCTCCCTCTAAATTCCAATCTAGCTATGCCCCATTCAGGCTTTAAGAACCATAATGAATGCTACTGATCATCATCACCACAAACATTATTGTCTGAGAGACCACGTGGTTGACCGTTTGAGTCTCGCCAAGCTAACCCTTTTAGAAAATTCAGTCCACGACCAGAGAACTTATTACAAATTTCAATGTATCTTTATATGGCTGCACCACAAATAAGGAAATGATGACGACTACCACGTGATGACGATGCCAGTGATGATGATGACAATTTTTCTACCACAAACTTAGCTATCATTCGCGGCAACTTTAACTTGCTGTGAAAGCTAATTGTTTATTGCCACAAGTGAGATACTTAACCAAAGACTTTAAACCCAAATAATCATGTAATCTAGTGGTGATATTCCAAGAAATAGCTTATGTTTTGAAAGTAGAGAAATTTATATATGATGAAGTATAAAAGTATAGGTGTCATCATTTTATTGAATGATGATACTAAATTAGTCATATTTTTGTTGTAGAGAAGTTTCTCTCTATTCAACTTTCATTTTGTAAAAATATGTCATGAGTTCAAATTTCATATATGATAGCCAATTAGTAATTAAAAAAACCAAAAACTTTAGACTTTTGCCACCATAGTAGCAATTTGGTGGCAACTGTGTTTAACTTTTGTTCCAAAGTTTAAAAAATTTCTTTTTGTCTTGCTTGCTAGAAGATTTAACCCTCATCTCATTCAATCATTCATATTCGGCAGTACTGAACCAAAAAAGCTTCACAAAAAAGCACTCTCAAATATACTTTGAATTACTCCTAGTAGAGGTGTACAACGAGCCGGTCCGTTTAAAAGCGGCTCAATAGTGCTACGTGTCATGTTCATGGATCGGGCTGGCCTGGTCCAATTATGCATTTATTACTCTTATGGGAAAGACATCGTTGGGGCTTATGTTCAAAGAAAAGCTGGACAGACTTATCCAAGGCCTTGAATTATACATGATGGGCATCACCATCCATGAATTACAGACTACAAGACTCCAATCAGGCCAAACCTTGAGATTAAAGAAACATGGCTCATGGCTGCAACCCCTGCTTGCAAGAAACTCACTATCTGCTAACTACCTCCTTTTAGCAGTGGCAAGCCCGACCCGTACCTAAGAGCTGAACTTTGATTCGATGGAAACGGACCGCTATTGGAGTTGGCCCACTTGAGATAAGCGGATGAGTTACCAGAGAAAACAAACTCAAATAGCTAGCTACAATTTAAATAGGCAGAGAAGTAATAACAACCTGCATAAACCAAGTTTGGATAGACTACTTGCAAGTCTTGCAAGGCCCCAACTTTGACCCCAAAATAGGACTTCAAGTTCTAACTCAACTCCTCTATAGTCAGAATAGTCTATATTACTCTGGACCCAAAAACAAAAAAGTGAGAAATTCTTAATATACGATCTATTATTTCATATTATGTTTTGTAATTTACCCGACATTAATTCATTTGAAGTATAGTATATTTCAAATGAGTGATGTCATTTTAATAAATCCTACTTAAACTGCCACAGCTCTCTGACCCAAAAAACAACAAAAAAAAAAGTACCATAACTTAATTTTTGGACTACTCCCGTCAAATAAATACCAAATAATCCTACCATTCCTTTCCAATGATTTAATTTTACCCTAAGAATAAGAGCAAATTAATTAATTGTGAAAGTTTGAAATGGATGCAAAAATCCCATGGCCCGGCTCTGACTAGCATCCAGAAAATCAATATTCATTTCTCTCTACACACCTGTGAGGCTAAAAAACCACTCATTTGAGTCATTTCCCATCAAATGAAAATTACATGAGGCTACAGATTTGTGGATTCTTCTACCAAACTGTAAGGCTAATCTGCTATTGCTTTGGATACCCAATGCCACCCTTTTGGTTTTTAGCTGTGCATTTTGGATTGGAATTCTGCATGTGTTACTGATATGCTATTGCTAGAGAGAGAGAGAGAGAGAAGAGAGATGATGTAAAGGTTTTTGGCAGTTAGGCTCGGCGCGGCGGTGGTGGTCACCGGTGTTCGACCTCCGGCAGTGAGAATGAGAGGGAGTGGGGTTGGGGTTGGGGGTCCTAGCTGTTTAAAGTTCATGACCCAAGTATTTCCGATATATTATTATAATATATCCACATTTCAACGTGATACTCGACTTAATATATATAATTGATACCACTAGTCTATGGCCACTATGCCACCAACACCCGTTCATATATAATTG
The DNA here is from genome assembly GCA_003254885.1 of Purshia tridentata. Lineage (NCBI taxonomy): Eukaryota > Viridiplantae > Streptophyta > Magnoliopsida > Rosales > Rosaceae > Purshia > Purshia tridentata. The sequence goes on from QANT01000598.1 coordinate 8,734, forward strand.
CAATCACTGTACGTACCACGAAGTCACATGCATGCGTAGAGCCATATTCAATTTTCAAAGCAACGACTCCCAGTCCCAGCTGATGTAATAGAATAAGAAGTAAAATAAATATGCAATATGATATTCATACAAATAATTCAAAAGGATATATCGTAATCTTTATGCTACCAGCTGTCCTTGATATATTGGAATAATGATACTTGCAAGTTGCAAGTGAAACAAGTAATCAATTTAAGTTGCAATGTGAAGCCACCCAAAAGTTGCAATTATCAAATCAAGTCTCTGCCCTGTCCAAAGAGATCGAAGAATAAAAGATGGGGTACGTTCGCTTCATCTCCACGACTACTGTTCAACCCACGAGCCACAACGAGTTAACTCGTAGATCAATTGAGTTAACTCCATGTGATCTGCAGCTCATCCTATTAGATTACATCCAAAAGGGCCTTCTTTTCCACAAACCCACATCCACGAACAAAAGCTTCATACAACACCTCAGATCCTCCCTCTCCCTGACATTAGATATCTTCTATCCCCTTGCTGGTCGTATTGCCCGGACGGAAAATGACGATGACAACACTACCTCATTTTCCGTTGATTGCAATGGCGCGGGGGCCCACTTTATCCACGCAGTCGCCGATGGTGTAGCGGTGGCCGACATCCTCGATCCTGTTATGGTTCCTGATGACATTGTCTACGACCTCTTTCCCATGAATGGAGTTTTAAACTACCAAGGCGTGACCAAACCGTTGGTTGGAGTTCAAGTAACTGATCTGGTTGATGGCATTTTCATTGGTTGCACCATGAATCACTCCGTTGTTGATGGGTCGTCATTTTGGCATTTCTTCAATACTTGGTCTGAAATCTCTCGTACTACTGCCTCTGATAAAATTTCTCAATTAATTCTTCCCACATTTGACCGTCAGTTCCTTGATGGCATCATTGACCTCCCGGTTCGCATTCCTTTCTTCCAAAATCAAATCCCAAAATCCAGGTTTGTGACATCATTCCTTGGACAAAGAGTATTTCATTTTTCAAAGAAAAAGATTTCAGAGCTTAAAGGAAAAGCCAATGCCCAAATGGGAACCAACAAGATCTCCTCCCTTCAAGCACTCATGGCTCATCTTTGGGTATCCATAACTCGCAGCCAATGTGCCATCAACCCAGATCAAGAGACAAAGTACAAGATAGTAATAGGCATGAGGCAAAGATTGCAGCCGCCATTGCCCGATCAATACCTTGGGAACGCAGTTCTATTTGGCATCGTGTCATCTAGAGTAGGTGATCTGGTTGAGCACGGACTAGGCTGGGCGGCTTTGAAAATGAACAAAATGGTGGCTTCACAGACAGAGCAAGAGGTGAGGAAGTTCATGGAGGATTGGATACAAAGTCCCAAACTCTCAAAGTTGGATGGCTTGACAAGTAACTCATTGATGACAGGTAGCTCGCCGCGATTCAATGTGTACGGTAATGACTTTGGCTGGGGAACGCCGCTGGCAGTTCGAAGTGGCCCTGGAAACAAGTTTGATGGGAAGCTCACGGTATTTCCTGGGACTGAAGAAGGAAGTATTGATTTCGAAGCTTGTCTTTCGGTTGACAAACTCCAAGCTTTGGCGGAGGATGCAGAGTTCATGGCAAGTTTGGCTGCATGATTTTTTTGTCTTTCAAATTTTTTACAAGGTTGGGAAAATGGATTTGAATTCTCTATCATACACGTATGTACTTGTTTCAATCGAGATGTATTACAATTCAGAAAGTGTTATATATAGGTTTATTTGGTGTTTTTTGCTCACGTAATTTTAGATTTATAATACAAGTCTAAAATTAAAAAGGACAAAATCAATTAAAAATATGGGCAGGCATAATGAGAGCCAAGATCTTTGGAAAGCATATCTCTCTATTCCATTGCTGGGATTCAGTAGATAGGTACTCTCACTTAAAGGTGTCATTTGGTTCCATTTTAACCAAATCACTCTATTTTCAATTGACTATTTTTGTTTTATATTTCTAAACATTTTTTACCAACGTACTGATATAAAAAGGTAACTGAAATTATGTTTGACTGTGAAGTAACTGAAACATGCATCCATAGCTGTAGGTTCATTAATTTTGTCCATGTAAAAGCGTAATATATATAAGTAGAAGAATCAAAATGGGAATATTTTTATTATCACTTGTCCTAGGAATTCCGTCCTGGGGTTCCATGCTAAGTTGTTTGAATAATTAGCATCAGAGAGAGTGCTAAGTATACTATTATAAGCTTAATTATGTTTATCTTAAAAAAACAAAGAAAAAGGAAAAAATTAATGTAGGTTTAAAGATTGCTTCAACCTCAGTATTTCCTTCTTATCAGAATAACTTCAAAACCTCAATATTTCCTGAACCCAACTAAAATTTAAATAAATAAAAATTAAGATACAATAGTTATATTATATATACAATCAAAAGTTTTCTAGCGTGTGAAGATTTAGGCATATTCTATTTCAAAACTAATTAGTAATAGGAAGAATAGTCCAAACCTTTACAAGTCATTATACAAGACCTCACATTTTTTTATGTGGAATCTTTATTTCAACATGCCCTCACACGTATAGCGTCACTCAAGCTTAACACGTGAACAATTCATATAGGGTGATGTAGGAGAACATGTGGCCATTGGGTCCAACATGTAGACAGCCTGCTAGGATACTATAAAGAAATATAGGCATTAATCCCAAAACCAATGGTATTGGTAAAAGTAATTCAAACCCTTATAAGACACACGTTTTCAATGTGAGATTTTTTTCTCAACACGCCATGGACAATTCATATTGAGTGACGTAGGAGAACATTTGGTCGTTTGCCACACAACTCTATGCAAGACCTCACATTTTTTATGTGAGATCTTTTTCTTAACACACCTCCCGCATAGACGTGTGTGTCAAACGAGCCGGGCCGAAGTTTTTATTCTATTAGCTAGGCATGGCATGGCATAACACAACACGAGCACCGGCACAAAATGGGCCCGAATTAGATATGACTCCTTTAATATTGTTTTCTCCATTTTAAGAGAATTTTTCAACAAAAATATTCATTTTTCATAAAAAAATGTTAATATTTAATTATAAATAAGAAAATATCATAATGGCCACAAGCATAGACCAAAATGCCCCTAAATCTTTGTTCGTCTACTACCCAAAAAAAAAAAGGCAATAAGGACTAACATTAGACTTTAGTTGCACATAAACCCCTTTTTGTTAAATAAAGACTCACGCACACCAAGCTGCCTGCTATTATGTGTCTACGTAAGTGACAAACATTTAAATAAAAAAACTATAATTAATTAAACATTTAAAGAACAAAATGAAATTGGCTTGTGAGTGTGTTGTGGAATCATATTGGGTGCATGAATGATGACATTGTTTCAAGAACAAAAGGGAAAGATGGATCTGATTTGTCCTTTAAAATATGTTCACGTAGGTGGCATATATGATATATGTTAGCAAAATTAATGAAAAATATAACGATTTAATTTTTGTACTAAAACGAGTTACAATACTAATATGAGAATCCAAAAAATAAAAATTGAGTTATCGACCATAGTAATTAATAATGAACTTTTCTTTGGTCGATAATTTAAACCATTACAAATTATAGTGACTTGGACTGAGTCGGGAGTTAGTTTGTGGATGGGCTCATACAAAGATTGTTGCCCAGAAGATCTGTACATAACTTTTGTCTCTAAGTCGATGAGAATTATTAAACCCACCACCAACTCCAAATTGAATGCAGCAACAAAATTGGTTGACCGCCAATAATTTCATACCCCAGCCTAAATGAGCTTTGCATGAATATAAATTGGTTAATCCAGCCAGCCCTGTTTGAAGAGATCGATCGATATATCAAAGATGGGGCACATTAGAGTCATCTCCACGACCGCTATTCAACCCACAAGCCAGAACGAGTTAACTCGTTGTAGATCAATTGAATTAACTCCATGTGATCTTCAGTTCCTTCTATTAAACTGCAACCAAAAGGGCTTGCTCTTCCACAAACCCACATCCACAGACAAGACCTTCATACAGAACCTCAAATCCTCCTTCTCTCGCACGTTGGACATCTTCTATCCCTTCGCCGGTCGTCTTGTCGCCACCGGAAACAATGAGGACAACACCACCTCCTTTTCTGTTGACTGCAACGGCGGCTCTGGGGCCCAGTTTGTCCATGCAGCTGCCGATGGTGTCATAGTGGCTGATATCATCGACCCGGTCTTGGTTCCTGATGACATTGTTTACTCCTTGTTTCCGATGAATGGGGTCCTGAACTATCAAGGCATGTCTGAACCGTTGCTTGCAGTGCAAGTAACTGAGCTGGTTAATGGAATTTTTATTGCGGGCACAATGAACCACTGTGTTGCTGATGGGGCATCATTCTATCATTTCTTTAATACTTGGTCTGAAATCTCTCGTTGTGGTACTAAAATTTCGCAGCAGCCTGTTCCTGTTTTTGGCCGTGAGTTTCTTGACGGCATAATTGGTCTCCCAGTTCGCATTCCTTTCTTTCACAACCAAATCCCGAATTCCCAATTTTCGACTGGACTCCTTCAACAAAGAATGCTTCATTTCTCCAAAGAAAAGACTGCAGAGCTTAAAGCAAAAGCCAATGCTGAAATGGGCACAACCAATATCTCATCTCTTCAAGCACTCATGGGTCATCTTTGGGTGTCCATAACCCGCAATAAGTGTCTCAACGCTGATCAACAGACCAAGTACAGGGTATTGGTAGGCATGAGGCAGAGGTTGCAGCCGCCATTGGCTGATCACTACTTTGGCAATGCGGTCCTAATGGGTATAGTAACATCCACTGCAGGTGATCTGCTTAAGCATGGGCTAGGCTGGGCGGCTTTGAAAATGAACAATATGATAGCTTCACAGACAGAACAAGAGTTGAGGAAGGACTTGGTGGATTGGGTAGAAAGCCCTAAACTGCCAAAACTGGATGGCTCAGTAAGTAACACATTCGTCACAGGAAGCTCGCCGCGGTTCAACGTGTTTGGTAATGACTTTGGTTGGGGAAGGCCGCTGGCAGTTCGAAGTGGCCCTGGGAACAAGTTTGATGGGAAGTTGACTGTATTTCCTGGGGCTGAACAAGGAAGTATTGATTTCGAAGCTTGCCTTGCGGCTGAGACGCTCAAAGCTTTGGCGGAGGACGCTGAGTTCACGGCCAGTTTGGCTAAGTGATTATTGTACTTGCTTTACAAATTTCCTGTCGGTTTTGTATTATGTCTCCTAAGTTATAATTAATGATGGGATTCTCTTATCCTATCCTATCTATTTAATAAGAGAGCCAAATTGCCAACTTGCCATATGTATGTGTGCAGTACTGCAGTGTGCCATTATCTCACAATAAATGCTTTCAGATGCCTAAAATGATTGAAAAATAAAAAAAATTTTATCTGCTTCCCAAAATATTATTAACTCAAGAATATATAAAACACAAAACAATAAAAAAATTCTATCAGCCATGCCCGATCAACCCTGGTGAGTGGTGACCCTTCCGCTGAAGGCCGGCGTGTCATCCCTTTTGCTCTCCGGTTGCATTTAATGGAGGACATAGACTTAAATTTGGAGGATATAAAAAGAGTATTGCGTTTGAATGTAAAATTCAAAGGGTGATGAGAAATTGAGAATGAGGTTTCTCAAGTGCTAGGTTGGAGGTTTCCACATCACCACACATGGAACTTGTCTCCAAAATGCTGTGTTGGTGGCAACAGGGGAAAACAATCAACCACACTTATATGCCTCATCCAAATCCTTATACAAAATAGAAACTGATAGGCGATATTGTAAGGTGGTGCCTTATTATACCTATGGTAAATTACTAAATTGGATCTCTCCTTTCAATTTTTTTTTTTTTTAAGCTTCTAATTAAGGTTAGAACTTAGAACTTAGAACTAGACCCAAAATTAATGAATTACAGCCACCTAGATTTAAAATACACCTTTGAATTCTCTTATAATTACATTATTCTTATTAAGAGGTAAATTGATTTGAATGTCTTAATTTTAGGGATTCTGTTGTCTCCCATAATTGAAGAAAAAATAATTAGTTCAATATTAAATATAATTAATTCAATTAATACAGCCTTGCAAAAAAAAAAAATACTATAATAATGAACGCAAAAAATTTCATAAATAGATAAATACATGAAAAAAAAATTACCATAGATAACATTTAAAAACAACTGAACAAGTTACATGTACATAAAGGACAACATATAACCAGTAGGCATATATATAAATCAGATCCTTTAAGTGCATAAACACAAACAAACTATGTAGAAAAATTGGTGATTAAATGGCCCGTTTGGATGAAGGTATTTCATGGTGTGTATGTATTTAGATTTGAGGAGCCAAAATCCAAATCCTTTAGTTTGGATTCAATTTAAAGAATGAATTTGGATTAGGTTTAAATTCATGGTGGATTTTAGAGGCTCAAATTCATGAATTTCAAATATCTTTTCTGACTAAGTATTTAAAATCCAAATTCAAGAATTTAAATAGACCGTAATTGTGGTTTTGTTGAGTTTTATTTGTTTTTAAAGTTTATTATCATCTTATGCATACGGTGACCTTGATTCTTTAGTATGGCATGTGCTCACTAATCCACATCCCCTCTCCCCGATGGAGGATGAAACTATTTGGGGAAAATTGATGATTTGGAGGTGGGAATGTGAACCGGAGTGTGAGACGTCGACAAGCACCGGAAAAACTTTAATTTTGGTGGTCTTCATTGGATTCTCTCTAATGGCACGTTTAATTGTGTGTGGCCAGCAAATATCATACTATATTCAAACAGATTCATTTTTACATTATTTTTATTAGAAAATGATTCTTGCAGGTTGCAAATGAAATAATCGTGCAGCTTCTCATCTATATTAGTATAATGATGATTGTAATATTATGTTCATACCCAAATAACACTCTTTCAAGCAGTTCAAGTTCAATAGCCCCACTGCCGCCGGACTATCCACCGTCACATGCAGCTTCAGATTCAGCTCTCTTTTCCTCACCTCCAACAAAATCCAAAAAAAAAAAAACAACAAGAAGAACAAAAGTTGTGTTCAAGATTTGATTTTCCATGGAGTTTTCTTTTCTTTTGTAGATATCTAGCAATGGCTATTAATCAATAGGTATAACAAAGAAGAAGACCTGATTTGTCCCTTAAAATATGTTCAAGTATGTACGTTCTATAGTAATAATTAACTTTTTCTTTTGGTCGAATAATATTAATTAACTGATCACAAATACGACAACTGGACGGAGTACTAGACTTGGTTCACGTGGTAGCCTGAAAGTATCGATTATGGACAAGAACTGTAAATAACTTTTTTCTCTAAGGTAGGGTATAGAAAATAAAATAATATAATGTATCACGCACGATAATATATAACCTTTGGTTAACCTAAGGTTGTATATTATTATTATAATGAGGGCATGTGACTTTTTAAGCTAAAAAAAAATAATGAGGGCATTTGGTGGGACGATAAAACACAAAAGAAAATTTGTTATGTTTTTTCGTAAAGTTTATTATGATCTTTTTCAGATGGTCTCCTTGATTCTTTAGCATGGCATGTGGAAAATTGATGATTTGGAGATGGGAATGTGACCCTGTACGTGGCACTGGAAAAACATAATTTAATTTTGGTGGTTTTTATTGGATCATCTCTAATGGCACGTTTTATTTGTGTACGTGGCCAGCAAATATCATATTATATTGCAGGTTGCAAATGAAATATCGTGCAGCTTCCCATCTACATATAAGTCGTAGCTACCAAAGTTAATTTCAGTATATATTAATCAAGCTCTGCCTTGCTCAAAGAGATGTCAAATATGGGTGTACACACTCGCTTCATCTCCACAACTACTGTTCGACCCACAATTAGCCCCAAGGAGTTCCGTCCTAGAATGGAGTTAACTCCATGTGACCTACAACTTTGGTTGGGGATGGCCGCTGGCAGTTCGAAGTGGCATTGGGAACAAGTTTGATGGGCTTTTGACGGTATTTGCTGGGGCTGAAAAAGGAAGTACTGATTTTGAGGTTTGCCTTCGCCTCATACACTGCAGGCTTTGGGGCAGGACCAAGAGTTCATGGCGAGTACTGGGGCTAAGTGAATAAATCTTTTTTTATTTTTTATTTTTTTCTTTTTGGGGTTTGGGATGGGAATCCTCTGTTTCAATTTCATGCGCTTGTTTTTAATTAAATTTTAATTTAAGCCAATGATTAAACTGGTGTGGCCTTATCTCTCAGTGATCACCAACATTTGTTACAGAAATAATTATTTCCATAATCGGAATGGAATTGCTTACAGTAAGAAATGGGCATGGAATCACATTATTATGCTTAGAGGCTGCAAAGAAAAATTGGGTATGATCGTTCATATGATATTAAAATGATTTGAAAGTTGAAACTTTACTTTATCTTTAGTAAAATGGAAACTTTATCATACAACATTAAGAAAATTGTGTAAAGTGAAGATGAACTCCTGCTTTCATCATCTCTTCTGATTGATGTTCAAATATTTTCTTGTTATTTTTCCGCCACATTTTTCAGGTATTTTAGTCCTTTTGTCATGAAGTGCTTAGAGCGATAAAAATTTTTTTGTTTTGTTTTTTTATATACGAAGGGGGAATCAAATTTAATACATCTTTTAACATTGAAAAAATAAATACTACTAAACCAATAGGTAATTAGTGATCGATCCATTTAATAGTCCTTTTGTCATGAAGTGCTTAGAGCGATAAAAAAATTTTTGTTTTGTTTTTTTATATAAGAAGGGGGAATCAAATTTAATACATCTTTCAACATTGAAAAAATAAATACTACTAAACCAATAGGTAGTTAGTGATCGATCCATCTAATAACTATTGAACCACAAAAAAACTAAGTAAGGTCGAAATTTTTATGTGGGAGTGAGTGCAGAGTATATTTATGTGCTCATCTCATTTTTAGTGGCCTACAATATTCATTGTTTTTATTAGAAATTTAACGTGGCTGATATATACCTCATAATTCTTCAGTTTTCTATTGAACTCTCTTTAATTATTATCAATTTATCATACCGTTTCATAGCAACAGTTAGTGGCCTTGCAGTTTTTCAAATTTAAGTTCTTAAATTGGTGGACTGTTACCTAAGCTGCTGGCTATTTACGTAGCCGATCAGTACTCCATTTTTGCCACTCCAGAAAAACCTTCAGTTTTCTCCGCTCTTTCTTGACCCTTCATAATAAGTTCATAATATTTACAAAAGTTACTCTCTCTCTCCTTTTTTCTGCTGGTTATTGTCTATTGGCTTCATTAATTTTACTATTAAAAATACACAATTTAGTTAAACATTTTATATAATCTTATGCTTACTGATTTATTATTTATAAGACTCGTTTTTTATTTATTATAAAAAGGAGAAGAGATGGAACTTAGACGTAGTAATGACTCTTTTAAATGAACTACTCCAATTATGTACTGCTGAAAAACTCTTATATGCACATTTGTACAAGCATCCATTTTAGGTAGAGCCTTATATCAAATGAACAAATAATCCAAGTAAAGCTAACTTAGATTATTAGACAAATTACTCAAGTATCAGACCTTTTCTCTTTTGTCTAAACTAATTAACTTATCTGTCATAATCTATCGTGTAATTGAATTTGAATCAAATTCAACGCTGTGTAGTTCAAATTGGGGAAGCATGACTCAGATTCGATTCATCTCTACTACTACAGTCCGTCCAACAAGTCATGTCAATGATCACTACTTAACTAACAGAATTGAGTTGACTCCATGCGATCTGCGACTCATCCCAATTGATTACAGTCAAAGGGGACTTCTCTTCTACAAACCAGCAGACAAAGAACAAAGCAACAGCTTGATACAACAACTCAAAGCCTCCCTTTCCCGCACCATGAATATCTTCTATCCACTTGCTGGCCGTCTGGCCTTGATTGAAAATGAAGACAACACCACTTGTTTTTACATCAATTGTAATGGCGAGGGAGCCCAGTTTGTCCATGCAGCTGCTGTTGGTGTCACAGTAGCCGATATCCGTGACCCTGTTTACGTTCCTGATGACATTGTCTACAATCTTTACTCCATGAATGGTGTTCGGAACTACCAAGGCATTTCCGAACCACTGCTAACGGTGCAGGTGACTGAGCTCCTTGATGGCATCTTCATCGGTTGCAGCACAAACCACGCGGTTATGGATGGTACCTCTTTATGGCATTTGGTTAATACTTGGTCTGAAATCTCTCGTTCTGGCTCTGATAAAGTTTCTCAAACTCGGCCTCCAGTTTTTGGTCGTCAGTTTCTTGATGGCATAATTGATCTCCCAATTCACATACCCTTCTCCTATAGTGAAATTCCGGATAAGCTTATTCGAGGCGTGTCTTCAGAGTGTTTGGTAATAAGGATATTTCATTTTTCCAAAGAAAAAGTTGCAAAGCTCAAAGCAAAGGCGAATGCTGAGATGGGCACCAATGACATGATCTCGTCCCTTCAAGCACTCTTGGCTCATCTTTGGCGAGCTGTAACTCGTAGCAGACATTTCAAATCTGAACAAGAGGTTACTTATTGGGTTATAGCAGGACTGAGGCAAAGATTGAAGCCACCATTGCCAGAACAATACATGGGGAATGCACTTCTAGGAGTTCCTGTGAAGTCCACAGCAGGGGAGTTGCTACGGCATGGACTAGGCTGGGCAGCTTTGCAAATTAACAAAGAGATTGCTTCCGTGACAGCTGAAAAAGCGAGGAAGTCTTTGGAGGATTGGGTAAAAACCCCTACATTTATTTCAAATGTGAGTGATCCAACACTTGCTGCATTTCTCGTAGGAGGCTCCCCACGGTTCAATATGTATGGTAATGATTTTGGGTGGGGGAGGCCGCTTGCTGTGCGAAGTGGAGCTGCTGACAAAACAAATGGGAGGTTCATGGTGTTACCTGGGGCTGAACAAGGTAGTATTGATGTTGAAACTTGTCTTTTCCCTGAGACTCTACAAGGTATGGCAGACGATGTAGAGTTCATGGAGTATGTGCTCACATGATGGACTGTACTATTGGTGTAGTTTGGCCTGAAATTAAAATTGGTCAAATTACATATATCTAACAAGAAGCTTAACTCAACAGTTGATTTTATTACAAAAATTGATTGAGGTTCAAATGTTCCTCAAGTTTTGATTGAGGATCAAGGATTGAATAATACTCGAATAAACATACATACAAATTTAGTATCTAATTCATAACTATTAACCTCAATAACTCGTACCACAAAATGGATACTAAAATCAATCCAATCAAGCTAACATCAATGTTTTCAAATACTTGCTTGAGGTGTGCTTTGGTGCGAGGCGGCCAAATGAAGGAGGTTGCTTCAAAGGCGCACGCCTTATGGCTGAGGCGTATGCTTCTCGTCGAAGCGCAGAGAAGGCTTACGCCTTAGTTGTGTTTGCAGCTTGAAGATGCAGACTTGCAGGGGCAAAAACGCTGGCCTGAAGGTGTTTGTGAAAATGGGTGAAAGAGGCAACCAAAGCGCAGAGAAAATCACTTGAGTAGCAGCTGATTTTTTCTTTAAAAAACTCATACTTGCCAAAACAACGTCGTTTTGGACAGTTTTGAAAAAAAAAAATTGAAACTGTAGACTTCACCCCATTCGACACTCCAAGAGTGGCACCTGACACCACCCATGTCAATATCGATGGTTCGAAAATTGAAAAGGTCAATGATGATGAAAGGAGCACCGGATGAATAACGGTGGCCTTCACTTCGGGTTCTTATCTGTATGCCCTCCATGTTGGCGCAAATTATGCCTGCTTGAACATGAGAGTCATGAAGAGGAGTAATGATAGCTTCTGGTTTTGGTGTTGAATTGTTTAAGAATCTGAGGTTCCGTATTGAAAATTGCAAGACTAAGGAATAAGCTGAGCTGTCTCTGGTGACAATGATTTGGCTTGAGTTTGAATGGCTCTGTAGATGTGGACCAAACTGAACTGAGAAGGATGAAAAGTAGTGGAAGTAGTATTACTTGTAAGAAGGCCATGTTTATTTCCTCTGCATATATGAAATGGAATGAGCTCTCAACTGACAGCCAACAAATAATCCCAATGGCTTAGCCTAAGTATATTTGTACATGTTTATATATATTTATAATTTTTTTAATTAATTATAATATGTATATCTCAAAAAACTTACACGTCAACGTGTCGAGACTTGTGTTTCATTTTATGAGACAAAAACACATCGCATTATGTTTTTACATTTGAAAACATCGGCTAACATGCTCAAAATCATCCTAAAATCATACTCAAGATTTCAATCTTAGAATTACACTAAATTCTAGCACACAAGCATATAATTGGTAAACAAAACCAATAAAATAATAACAAGACCAAAATCATAAATCACGCACTTGGATTCCATGTATCCTAAATCAACAAGTGCACCTCAACTTGAAATGAGACGAAAGCATGATGTTACGTGAAAATTCTGAAATAGAATAATGATCACGTGGGTATATAAAGTCAAGGCTAATCAAACGGGCAATCCGACTTTTTGGTTTTGCCTTGCTTAGTCCAATGACTTGCAACTTTCTCTAAGCTTCACTTATCACGTGTTCATCCAATTGATCACTTAATTTAAGTTTTGATCAATCCACTGAAAACTCGCTTATACAATTATTATCAAGCTTCCCCATTTTTCACGTGTAACCATCACAGTTATTGAATTAAAAACGATTCAAAAGTGAGATCTTACCACTCAGTTAATTTTGAATTTTCAAAATTATTCCAACTTCAAAAAAGATTCACCAAAAAAAATTCGAGCTCCGAAAAATATCCAAAAATATCACGTACTTGTAACAACTATTACAAATACTAATTTTCTATTAACTCCCAACAAAAGATTGATCTCAAATTCTTAAAATAACCAACCACAAAAACTTTTGGTTTTCTTGATCTCACACTCATGTTTTAGGTGTTTTTAAGAAATTCCATTAATTGCTCCGATAGTTTATATATTTTGACGTTTATTGTTGCATTGTTTGTTTGGCTGTCATATTATTCTATGTTCAGAAATACTCATGCTTAACTAATGCTATCATGTTTGTTGGTCAATGCACACTTCCCACGTGCGGATCTGATTTTTGTTTTATGTGTGTGATTATTGTTGAGACCCAGCAGGAGGATATATGAATATGTGGTAGCCTTCTATTCTATCACCATATTGATCACATCCAGGCTTCAAATGGCTCAAATTCGGTATCTCTCAACGAGCACTGTTCGGCCAACAAGTCAAGAGTTAACTCATAGAATTGAGTTGACTCCATGCGATCTGCGACCCATCCAACTTGATTACATCCAAAAGGGCCTTCTCTTCCACAAACCAAAAGCAAAGACAGAGACAGAACAGAACAACAGCTTGGTACAACACCTCAAGACCTCTCTTTCCCGCACCTTGAATATATTCTACCCACTTGCTGGCCGCCTAGCCGTGACTGAAAATGAAGATAAAACCGCTTGTATTTTCATCAATTGTAATGGTGATGGGGCTCAATTTGTCCATGCAGCTGCTGATGATGTCACAGTGGCCAATATTCTTGACCCTGTTTTGGTTCCTGATGACATTGTATACAACCTATTTTCCATGAATGGGGCTTTGAACTACGAAGGTGTGTACAAACCGTTGCTTGCAGTGCAAGTAACAGAGCTTGTTGATGGCATTTTCATTGCTTGCACTATGAACCACTCTGTTGTTGATGGGTCATCCTTCTGGCATTTCTTTAATACTTGGTCTGAAATCTCTCGTACAACTGGCTCTGATACAATTTCTCAAACTCCTCCAAGTTTTGGTCGCGATCAGTTTCTTGATGGCGTAATTGATCTCCCTATTCACCTACCCTTCTCTTACAGTAAAATAGTGAATAAGCTTGTTGGACCATCATCATCACATTCTTTAAGAAGGGTTGTATTTCATTTTTCCAAACATAAAGTTGCAGAGCTGAAAGCCAAGGCCAATGCAGAGATGGATAGCGATAACATGATTTCGTCCCTTCAGGCACTCATGGCTCATCTTTGGCGAGCCACTACACGTAGCAGCCAGCTCAAACCTGACGACGAGGTTACTTATCGGGTTATGGTAGGCTTGAGACCGAGACTAAAGCCACCGCTGCCAGAACAATATATGGGGAATGCCATTCTAGGGATTGTTGTGAAGTCCACAGCAGGGGAGCTGCTAAAGCATGGACTAGGCTGGGCCGCTTTGCAAATAAACAAAATGATTGCTTCCCTAACAGCCGAAGAAGCAAGGAAGACCTTGGAGGATTGGGTAAGAACCCCTACATTTGTTCCAAATATAAGAGATACAGCGACTAGTGCTAGTTTGTTCACAGGAAGCTCACCGCGGTTCAATGTGTACGGTAATGATTTTGGGTGGGGGAGGCCAATTGCTGTGCGCAGCGGAACTTGGGAGAAAGTAAATGGCAAGTTAACAGTGTTTTCTGGGACTGAAGAAGGAAGTATTGATTTTGAAGCCTGCCTTATGCCTGAGACCCTACAAGCTATGCTGGACGATGCAGAGTTCACGGAGGCTCTGCTAACATAATCAAAATTTGACGTTGGCCTGCATATTTTAATCATAAAATTTTCAATTTGATTATTCAAGATTTGCGTACTACCCTGGTGGATGCATTTTGGTATTGTTCAGTCTCATTTGATCTTTACTGTTTACTTTCTAGACTATTGCTTGGATATTTATAAAGTGAGATATTTGTAATTATATTTTATATTTCACAAACCCTTACATTTGATATTTCAGTACTCAAGATGCAGCAACTTAGTTTGACTTAGTTTGGTATGGCTGTGATATACATTGGAGAGCAATTGCCAGACTCAAAAACAGAACTAATTAAAGATCCAGGAGCAATTATTGTATGTTAGAGTAGCCCCACGTGATTATCTTTTCGAAAATTGATTATAAGGTTACATAACCTGCCATATGGTCATTGCAATCAAAATAGGTTTTCATTAATTATATTTAATTTGAGGGTCATGAATCATGATATGCAGATATGAGTCATGATTATAGCAAGAAACTCATAGATTATAAAGAGTTTTTAATAATTAAAATGATGTAATCTATATTATTATAAAGTCAAAATGAAAGTTTTGGTGTTCCGTAATTCACTAAAAGTGAGATTGTTTAAAGCACACTCACACAACAATTTGTTAATAACTTGTAGATTTTGTAAAAATAAAATAGAGTGAGTGCATAATATTTGGTGCAAGAATGATGACATAGTTTCAAGAATCAAAGGAAATTAGTTATTGTTGTTTTGAAAATTAGTGTGACTGTACTCTTGTCCAGGGCTAGAGGCGTTGGTGTTGTTTTTCGGGTCAATCACAGGAAGGTTTTGGTGATTTCCCTCCATCTTTTTGGCATCTCTTCATCCTATCAAGCTGAGATTTAATTTGTCAATCATTCTCGGGCTACAAATGTTTGAATGCAGGTGTCATAAGCTGTGATTTTTTTTAGTCGAATTTAAGCTATCACCAAACAATTTAGGAGTCCCAGTGGAAGATCTTTGCATATATAGACATGCATCTTATGGTTGAAGCAAAGGGGCTTTGGGGTCTAGTTGATAGTTCTATACATGTGGTTATATATATCCAAATTGTAATCAATTAAGTTGCATATCGCTTGCTAGTTTTGCTTGATTAGTAGTGACTTTCATTCATAGTAAAACATCTTCTTCATGATACGATGTAAGGTCATGTTTCTTCAATAAATTATGCTTTGACGATTGGAAAAAAAAGGGAAAAGAGAAAAAAAAAAAAACAAGACATGACCGTATGAGAGGAAAAATAGCAAATTAAAAGTAGGTTAATATGTTATAAATTTATAATAGAATTAAAAACCCATAGGACCCTCATAATTTTCAAATCACCTAAGGACGAGAACTTGGTTATTAAATATTGAGGACAAAATTATGGTGCTTTTTCAAGTTTGAACACGTACTCCACGGACGCTTAACACTCTACGAACGCTTGTTTGAACGCTCCATGCATGATGGATCTCCATTTCCACATGAATGTCAAAATAATTAATGGTACGTGATTGTAGTAGGGTGAGAGAGATAAAGATAAAGATATTGGTGGCGGTCTTGGTCGAGAGAGATAGAGATATATAGAGATAATAATGACTCTGGCAAGTTGCAAATATACCATCTTGATATCATAATAAAGACTCTGATAACCTTAACATGTATTGTTTGCGTCAAGTTCTTGATTTTTGACGTGTGAAACTACAAATTTAAAAAATCTAATTTTTAGAATAGTCCATTATTCACAGTAGCCACTTATGGCTTCATGGATCTGATGTTGATTAGAGGTTGAAAACATGAAATATGTAAACGTGTTTTTCCTTCTTACGTACAATTTACTTGCATATAAATCAAATTAATATGTGATATATGATCTCCAATGAAGAATTCGACATTGGATTCTATGGTGGCCGGTGAAGTAGGTATATATATGTGTCTTTCCATTCAATACTTTGTTGTTTTTATTAATGACAAATATGTCAGTATTATGCGAAGTAGGTATATCCATATATTATCCAGCTTGTGTGATATGAACTTTGTGTGTGGTCAGCAAAATAATTGGACAAAGAGAAAACAACATATACATTAAATACATACATAGAAAATTAATCTCAAATCTACCATTTGATATTGGATCTGATTTCTCTGTTAATCATAGCCTCATTTCCAGCTTGTAGGATATGAACTTCAGTGTGGTCGATCTACAAAATAATTGGACAAGGAGAAAACTACGTATACAATGCATATATTAAATTCATTACATAGAAAAATTAATCTCAAATCTACTGCGCGCTCTCAGCTCAGAGAAATATCAAACACATATGGGACACTACATTAGCTTGGTCTCAACTACTATTGTTCGACCCACAATCACCAATCAGTTCACTGATCGTAGAATTGAGTCAACTCCATGTAATCTGCGACTCCTCCTTGCAGATTACATCCAAAAGGGGCTTCTCTTCCACAAATCAACAGACAAAGAACAGAGCGACAGCTTGATACCACACCTCAAAGCCTCTTTTTCCCTCACCTAGAATATCTTCTATCCACTCGCTGGCCGTCTAGCCATGATTGAAATTGAAGATAACACCACTTGCTTTTTCATCAACTGCAACGGCGAAGGAGCCCACTTTGTCCATTCAGCAGCCGATGGTGTCACGATGGCTGATATTCTCGACCCGGTTTATATTCCTGATGACATTGTCTTCAACCTCTTTCCCATGAATGGGGTTCGGAACTACCAAGGCATTTCCATACCATTGCTTGCAGCGCAAGTAACTGAGTTGGTTGATGTTGTCTTTCTTGGTTGCACCATAAATCATGTGGCTTCAGATGGCACCTCTTTCTAGCATTTCTTAAATACTTGGTCTGAGATCTCTCGTACTAAATTTGATCAAATTTCTTAACCTTTCTTGATGGCCTAATTGATCTCCCAATTCACACACACTTCTCTCACAACGAAATCCCAAATAAGCTCATTCGACAAACATTTTCCGATTCTTTATTGCAAAGGGTATTTCATTTTTTTTTAAAAAAAGTTGCAGGGCTCAAAGTAAAGGCCAATGCTAAGATGGGAAGTAATAACATGATCTCGTCCCTTCAGGCACTCATGGCTCATCTTTGGCGAGCCACAACACGTAGCAGACATCTCAACCCTGATCAAGAGGTTACTTATTGGTTTACAGTGGGTTCAAGGCAAAGATTAAAGCCACCGTTACCAGAGTACCTCGAGAATGCGCTTCTAAGCATTCATGTCAAGTCTACTACAGGGGAGCTACTAGAGCATGGACTAGGTTGCGCGGCTTTGCAAATAAACAAGATGATTGCTTCGGTGACAATTGAAGAAGTAAGGAAAAGCTTGGAGGATTGGGTCAAAATCCTTATAATACGTTCAAAACAGAGTGGTCCAAAAAGTATTGAATTGCTCATCATGGGAAGCTCACCACAGTTCAATGTGTATGGTAACGATTTTGGGTGGGGGAGGCCGCTTGCTGTGTGAAGTAGAGCTGTTGACAAAATGAATGGGGATGTTAACAGTGTTTCCTGGGCCTGAACAGGGGTATTGATTTTGAAGTTTGCCTTTTGCCGAGACTCTACAAGCTATGGCCGACGATGCAGAGTTTATAAAAGCTGTTACTGAATGAATTTAGGCATCCATTCCAAAACTAATTGGCAATGAAAGGAGTAGCCTAAACCCTTATAAACCATTAGCAAAGCCCTCACATTTTTAAGGTGAGATTTCTCTCAACACATGATGAACTATATTCCATTGGCCTGCAAATTGAAGTGTAAATTTGCTTAATCCAAAGGTTGGTGAGGATATTAGCTTAACTAGATGAATCTGACAAAAGTTACCCTGCACATGTTGATATATATACACATATATACTTGATTGTGTAAGATCGATGGCATCAGTGTGAGTCAATCAAAGAGAAAAGAAATCTCGATTGGAAGAAGAGAAAAAGAAGCATCAATTTGAAACACTGTCCCATCAATAAGAAATAGAAGAGTTCAATTCATTTTTGTCTATCTGCCACCAGATGAACAAGAATGGCCATTTTAATTAATCAAGGTCTCTAAGCAAACCAAATGACAATCTTTACATTTCGGTAAGGTCGTCCATCAGTCATTTCAAAGAGTCACAATATTTAAAAAGTATCATCTTTTGGGTTCCATGATAATTTGCCTCCGACATGATCAACATGCACTGCTAGTCTTTTGTGGAGCTAGTCTTTACTTTTTCCAAGACTCTTTATCATCGCAAAAGATTTAATAATTTAAATACAGATATGGTCTGGTAGACTGGTACTGCACCTCTGAGATGGATCAATGATCATTAACAATTGGTCACCCCAATTGTACTAATTACAAACAGAAGTAACTGTTTAGAACATCTGGAACAGAAGGGTGCATAAATCATTTTTCAATGGAATTGGCTTTATGACAGATTGTTAATTACAAATCTCTCAAAAAGGTAATGATAGAGGGCTAGTTTCTGATGTTGGATTCTATTTCTCATATTAATTGGAATGCTATTTCATTTCCATTTTTTTCTTTCCTGTAATGCAGCAATGGCATTGAGAATGCACCTTTTTTCTTTTGTTCTATCACCATGCATGCAAGGCATGCTGGCCCACTTCACATGCCTTCCTCAGTTCTCACACAGCAAAATCATGGGTAGGCTTACCAGACCACCGTCTTCAGTTGATCATTTCCAAAGAGAAAGTTGCAGAGCTCAAAGCAAAGACCAATTCTGAGACGGGCACCAATAGCATAATCTCGTCCCTTCAAGCACTCATGCATGGCTCCTCTTTGGCGAGCCATAACACGTGGAAGACATCTCGAACCTGATCAAGAGGTTATTTATGTGGTTGCAATGGGATTGAGGCAAAGATTGAAGTCATCTTTGCCAAAAGAGCACATGGACAAATGCGATTCTAGGAGTGGCTGTGAAGTCTCAATTTGCTTAATATTCCTAAGATTGGGGAGGACACAAGATTTAATTAGTTGAATCAAGCAGATAATGCATATATAAATATATGTAGTAACAAAAGTTGTTTATCAAAATGATATTATGCAAATATATGTGTGATCCTCCTACATGCATATATGATCACAGGTATATGTGGGCTTGCTATTCTGTGATTAATGGGATTTCTTGTGTCTCTAATTTTTCTTTTTTGTTCTTACTCTACCCTTAAAAGAAGGTAAATGGTTATGTTTAATAACTATTTGGAAAAGCTACTAAGGGCCGTTTGGATAGGGAGTGATTTGAATTTGGATTAGGATTTGAGCTCTTCAAATCCAAATCCAAATCCACCTATTTGGAATAACTTAAAGGAGTGTATTTGGATTTGGCCCAAATCCATGAATTTCAAATACCTTCTCCAACTGGGTATTTGAAATCCCACCATCCTACCCGCTCTCTCTTTCCCTCACCTTCGGCCACAATTGCCGGTGACCACCGCTGACCACCCTCCGATGACTTTCCGGCGATTTTTCCAGCCACCGTCAGCAACTTCCGGTGACTTTTCCGGCCACCTCCGGCGACTTTTCCGGCCACTCTCTGGCGAATTTTCTAGCCACCCTCCGACGACTTTTTTTATTTTTAATCATATATTTCAATTCTTAAATTGTCAAAAAAAAAAAATTGAAATACTTTGTGAAATCCTCACCTTTAAATTTTGTATCCAAACAATAGAATTTCAAATCTAGGGATTTCAATTACATGGATTTCAAATGCATAAATTTGAAATCCAAATCTAAATCCAAATTCAAGAATTCAAACAAGCCCTAACAGTAAAGAAGAAATTCTTCCAGACACTTCTTCATAATACTTTATAGAGAAATTTTAAAAACTAATCCAAATTTAAGTTAATTAAAGACTTTTAATATTATTATTATTTTTTAAAATTTCACCCTCGAATAGTGCTCAAACACTCCTCAAACACTATTCAGTAGGGTTTGAACACTTCTTAAAGGGGTTTTGAGCACTTCTCGAGTACTATTTGAAGGTCAAAATTTTAAAATTTTAAAAAGAGGTTAAAAGTTTTTAATGAAAACAAAAATGGTTTATTTTTTATTTTTTATTTTTTAAGCTTCCTCATTTAAAAAACTTATAAATGAGGGCAAAACTTATACACTTAATAAATTTTGAAGTCGTGCTTAATGCGATTTCGTGATATAGAAGAATACGAGCCTCAATCGTTTATCCACGCGTGTGTGGATTACTAATCCTTGTTAATTGAAATAGTCTTACATTGGCAATGTTGGATACTTTCAACAAAGGTTGCCTTGAAATTAACATCATATTATACATGTGTCATACTTGACCTGTATGATGCTCTTACATATATGTTTTATATATGCTAAGATGCATCAATGACATGGATTTTCTATGTCAATTATATATTTAAAGGATAATGCTAGAGTGCCCTAATGACATAGAATTTTCATGTCATTAAAGTATTTAATATTGTTAAATACACCTCATAATTCATTTTCCTCGTAAGTTTTAAAAAAAGATTTATTTAACCTTTTATTATTTGCAATAAAAAAAATTTAAATTAAATAATTTAAAAATAAGAACTTTAAGATCAAAAATAAAAGAAGAAAATAAGCCTAGCAGTTATGAGAAAAAAAATTTGCTGGAAAACTTAATTTTCAGCCACTGTGGTATACTGGTATATATATTGTGAATGAAATAATAATTGCAATTATATAAAACTGTTTCCATTGATCAAAATTGAAGTTACCAAAACCAAAATAACGAAATTTTTTGTTAGTAAGTCTCATTACCGATTCAAATTGGTTGATGACACCTTAATAATATAACAATATTTAAGTCACCTCTTAGGGATACCTCCAGGTTACACCACTTTTTTAAATCACAATTTCAACAATGTTAATACATGAACGAACACCATAAGCCAAACATTTTTCTTATATTAATGAAATGAGTTGGCACCGTCTATCCAACACCATCACTTGTTATAAACTTATATTAACAACATTCACATTATATTTAAAAATGAATATATATAAAAGTTTTTTTGTTTTTATTGTTTATTACTTTTTTCTTTAAAGCCTTTAAAATTAATTTTCAAAAAACTGCCGCGCCACAAAAAAATTTATAGAAATTCCATCGGAACATGTTTACAGTAGGGGTGGGTGGAGTGCAGTACGGTGAAATGCCCACCCCTAACTACAGACCTCACAGTGTACAATTCAAAATGGATGATCACCTTTCTTTTTCCCCCCAAATTATTATAATTTTTGCCAAAAAGTCACATTCAAGGTTCACCGAACAAATACCTTTTCCAAATTCCAAGTCCGACCCATAAAAAACGCAATAAAAAAAAAAAGAAAGAATACTGAATACCTCTTTATTGGTATTTTATTTTTCAAACTAAATTTTTTTAAATACCTCTGACTAAACGGCCAAAAATCCTAGGCCGGCCCCTCCCAAATTGAGACGTGACTAGGGTTTCAAGTCCGACCCGCCAAAATTCCCTCTCCCAAACCCTGCCCTACATACAATTTCTCAGCTTATCCGGAATTGCGTTCTGCATGAATCGGATCCCGATCCGAACCGCAATCGCAGTTCCGGGTCCGAATCACCTACCCGAGCTTCGTCTCCGACAATGGCGTCGAAGGCTTCGCCTTCAGCTTCTGCCAATAGATCGGAGCCTCGCAAGGACCCTCCGGTATCAGCCTTCGGTTCTTTTTCTACGATCTTTTTCTCTCTCTAAATGCATGAAATTTAGGTTCAAATTCGGTCATTAATGGCTTGTCTATGATGATGCTCATTCTGGTCAATGTATGTGCTTGTACATAATGCATGCATATTTATTTATTTATACATCTTCAGTAAATGTAGCTGTGTGTGTGTATTAGTGTTATAAGCGTGGGTTGATGTATGGAGACATATTAGCAGCATTTGTGTGTGATTTAGCTTATTTGGTTTCTGCTTCAATTTGATTTTTAGTGACAATTTCAACGATGTTATCTAAATTCCGGTTAATTTACCATGTAATTTGAACGCAGAACCCTTTGTTTTGTGTTCATTCAACTCCAGTGTGACTTGTACAAGCTTATTTACTCTCTACTTTTTGCTGGGTTTTGTATGATTCATGACATTTTAAGTGGGATCAAACTTATCATTGTTTGCTACAGATGACAATACCACAAGAAAATACGCTGAGTATGACCCTCAAGGAGATTTCATTGGTTATAGATTCTCTAAAGAAGAAAGTTGCTTTGAACCGTGGTGTTTCTATAAAGGTGCATTACCATGGAGCTTATGGTTATTGTTGTATTGGTATTAGATAGTACTATATTGAGTTTTGTCCTCATAATACATTGGGTTTTTTTCATTGCAGAAAAGAATGGATATAAACAGGCAGAAATTGGCTGGCGTCACTAAATATTTGTATAATGTGTCAATGGAAAGAGGAAGTAGTAGGATTATTGATACCGGTAAAAGTGTAGATCTATTGACAAAGAGGCAAAAAGATGCATTTGACATGCAAAATGGTATTGATGTAAGTAGTGGGAACAAGGATAGCTCTCAAGAAGATGGCCATGGTTCCACAGCGGTTCTTCTAGAATCTAATGTTGCAGTCAAGAATGCTGTTCGTCCTATCAAACTTCCGGAAGTCAAAAGACTACCTCCTTATACTACATGGATATTTTTGGACAGGTGTGTTAAATACTTGATATTATTTTCATTATCTTTATACTTAAATTTAAATTATATACTTGTGTAGATGCATGTTTTGCTCACATGTTTATATTCTTGTGCAATAATGTGTAACTGATCTCATATAATCATGTTTTCCTTATCTTTCTATTCAATTCATTTGAGCTTGTTCGAGATATTATTTTTTTTTTCTATACTTACCGTGCAGAAATCAAAGAATGACAGAGGATCAGTCAGTGGTAGGTCGAAGAAGAATTTATTATGATCAAAATGGAGGTGAAGCTCTTATATGCAGTGATAGTGAGGAGGAAGCAGTTGATGAAGAAGAGGAAAAGAGGGATTTTGTTGAATCGGAAGACTATATACTTCGGTTGGTATAACCATGTTAACTAATGTGATCAACTATGAGTTCGTTCCTTTTTCTTCTTTTGTTTCATATACTGAAATATATTGTAAAACCTTTTCTTGTCATATTCCATAGATTCTTGGTTGCCAGTTGTATGAAATCATAATGTTGTCATGAAAAGAAGAATTGGAATCATAACAATTCATTAAATGTTTAATTTTCTTTAATTGTCTCAAAAAATGGTTTGGTACTCATTTGCCAACCTTATTATGGTAGTGTAGTTTTGTGCTTAGTACAATTGAGCTCATTGAATTATTTTATGTGTACTTTATGGAATTCGAAATTACCTATATATTCAATTCTCTAGTGTCTAGAGAATAGTCCGAGCCCCATGTTTTTATCTTTAGTCCATCATTTAAGTTTGATATATTTTTTTTTCCTGACATGGAGAATCTGAATTTGAAAGTATATATATGTTTTTATACTGTGCGCAAAGTCTGCTACTTATTTTTTTTGTTATTCTATCATCATTTACCAGCATGACTATAAAAGAAGTTGGTTTCTCTAATCCTGTGCTGGAGTCATTGGCACAGTGTTTCTCTAGAAGCCCTTCTGAAGTCAAGGTATGGACTTTTCCTATTTTTATTTTGCCGGACTACACTTCTTTGCCATTCTGCCATGCTTCTTCCAATTTATAGCGTGATAAAAATTGGTCTGAAGCTTTGGTCCAGCCGTTTCCCATTTGCTTTGTGCTGGCTTTACAGAGATATGAAACACCATCAAACATCTTATACAGGCAAGATATGAAACTCTTATAAAGGAAGAGGAGGCTGAGGAGAGTTGTAAGAATGAGGAGAATGAAGACATTTCACAAAATGAGAATTCTGTTCTTGATAAAGATCTTGATGCAGCTCTTGATTCATTTGACAACCTATTTTGTCGTCGATGCCTTGTAAGTTTTCTATTTGTACTTTTACTTGCATATTGTTTTGTGCTATCTTTTTTGTACTTAAGTATGTTCCGCTGATGTTTCTTTCTGTCAGGTATTTGATTGCAGATTACATGGATGTTCACAGGATCTTGTCTTTCCTGTAAGTATTGTTTATTAGCTGTCTGAATGTGACCCCAGACTTTTATATTCTACTGATACAAAATATTGTCAGGCTGAGAAACAATCTTCATGGAGTCCTCCAGATGACGAGAATGGATCTTGTGGTCCAAATTGCTATCAATCAGTATGTGTTGTGTATGATTACTGTGATTTGTGTAGCTGGGAATTTTGTAAAGAATTGGAAAACAAGTGATTTATGTAGTTTCAGACTGTCTCATTTCAGGTACTTAAGTCTGAAAGAATTGCTAGAGTGAGCTCGCCAATGAATGGTGATCTTGAAGAAAAAACTGTCACATCATTGGATGGTGCTGGTGCTCAAATATCAACTAGAAAGAAGTCTTCTGGTCCATCTTCTAGAAAGAAGGTAAAGTCCTCCCAAAGTGAAAGTGCTTCATCAAATGCAAAAAACATCTCAGAAAGCAGTGATTCAGAGAATGGACCCAGGCAGGATGCTACTTATATCCATCACCCAACTTCTTCAAAGACTAAACTAGCAGGAAAAAGTGGAATTCATAAGCGGAACAGCAAGCGTGTTGCAGAGCGTGTTTTAGTTTGTATGCAGAAAAAGCAGAAGAAAATGGTGGTTTCTGATTCTGATTCTATTGTTAATGGTGGTCCTTGTCCAAGTGATGTGAAGCTTAGATCTAATTCATGCAAGGATAATGAAGAGACTAGTTCTTCTTCACAAAAGAATCTGAAATCTTCTATCAGTGGAAGGTTTATGAGGGAATCACCTTTTAAGGACAGTCACAAAGTAGTTCTGGTTGAAGTTCCTGATGATTCATCATTTGAGATGATCACTGATCCACCTGCCACTAGTAGTGATGACAATTTGAGGAAAGAAGAGTGTGTAGATGAAAACATATATAAACAAGAATTAAGTGATGATAAAACTTGGAAAACTATTGAAAAGGGCCTTTTTGACAAAGGCATAGAGATTTTTGGCAGGAACAGGTCAGTGGATATAATTTGTGTTTTCTTCAGTTAAAATTCTTTTGTTTTTTGAAATTTTTTATTGGTACTGATGTTGGGGATGATTTTAGATAGGCTTCAACTCTAGTGTGGTCCTATATCTGAAATTTAGTATTAGATTGACTGCCAAATAGGAATCCATGTGATACTGAACTGACTGCCAGTTGATCGTTGTAGGTGCAGATCGATCGGCAACTGCAGTGCAAAATTTAGTTTGCCTATTTTCTACTTGTATCTTAATATATTTGGGGTTTTTTGTGTGTGTTTAAGACTTTAAGTATGATTTATTCTGTTTTAGAGGAGATTTAGAATTAGTGTTTTTCCATTGGGGATATATGGTGTAACTGAAATGTTGAAACTGCAGTAGCAGATCATTTGTCCAGGAAGTTTTAAAACGGAGGTGAAGGAATTATGGGAATATTGAAAAGATTGAAAAGTTTTCGGGCCTAATTATTTAAGTGTCTCAGAAAATTTCTATTTTTATTTTAATGTGTATATGCCTTGAGTTTGTGATATAAACCTCCAAAATTTTACAATCAATCTACTCTGTAGAGTATTATATATTGGAAATTTTTCTGTACTTTTGAAATTCGATTAAGAATATCTAGCCTTGAAAATGGTGGATTTGTGCTAGTGGTGGGAAATATCCTTTTGACCCTTTGGATTTGTAAATTACTTGATATACTTCTTCCTGTCTCCATCTAATAATGGGTTTTACATCTCTCATCACAGTTGTTTAATAGCAAGGAACCTTTTAAATGGTATGAAAACTTGTTGGGAGGTTTTTCAGTATATGAATTACTCAGAGAGTAAGATGTCCTGCCAAGCAGGTGATGCTGCAAACTCCCTTGTTGAAGGGTATTCCAAGGTTGATTTTAATTGATCTATTGTCAGCTTTTGTCAATATGCTCATTTGTTATTAGCCAGGACCCTCCATGCCCTAACAAGTGATTGTATTTTGTCTATGTTGAAATGAACTTTAGGGCAATAATGAAGCAAGAAGAAGATCAAGATTTCTACGTAGAAGGGGCAGAGTTCGCCGCTTGAAGTATACTTGGAAATCTGCTGCTTACCATTCAATCAGGAAACGAATTACTGAGCGAAAGGATCAGCCGTGCAGGCAGTATAATCCATGTGGTTGCCAGACAGCTTGTGGAAAGCAGTGTGCTTGTCTTCAAAATGGGACTTGTTGTGAGAAGTACTGCGGGTGAGCTTTTATTTCCTCATAATTATTATTGAAAAGGGATAGGTATTTCAATTTCTTTTCATAAAATTTTCACTTGGTCAGCTGCATGCCTCATCAATTTGCCAATTACATGGTTTATAGATTTAAGTGTTCTGATTGTGCATATGCATTTGGAGTTTGGATTGTATAAAAAGAATTGGCGATGCATGATAACTCCAAATGTTTTTTTTAAAACTTATTTGTTTAGGTGTCCCAAGAGTTGCAAGAATAGATTTAGAGGCTGTCATTGTGCTAAAAGTCAATGCCGAAGTCGTCAGTGCCCATGCTTTGCTGCAGACAGGGAATGTGATCCGGATGTTTGTAGGAATTGCTGGGTCAGGTGAGCTTATAACTGTTTTTTTTTTTTTTGGGTTGGAAATTCCTTCCATATAACTTAGTAATGCGTTTGACTGTGATGCATGATATTATCAATGTGCTTCCGACTGCTCATGCTGCCTTCTGATTGAATCCGTCTTTTCTCAACTTTGGTGTTGAGAACATTTAACTAGGCCAATTTGCTATGCCTAAATTATGTGTCATATACATTTGTGCTGACATTCTAGAATCAGATAGTCATGATTAAGTGATGACAAATGAAAATAAACCATTAAAGTATATATACTTTCACCATTCTAATGATCACCTGATAAATGCACTTTTAATTTTGCTCCATCAATTAGTTCTTGATATTTGCCATGTGATTTAGAAATAAATTCTTTTATCTTTGGAAAAATAACATTTGGAGGTTACATTATTTTCCAGTTTCTTTTTACTTCTATAAATATAGATTGTTGTTGTTCTTTTCTCCCTGTTCAACTTTCTGTTATTTGAACTAACATTTGTTTTGTAGTTGCGGTGATGGTACACTTGGGGTTCCAAACCAAAGAGGTGACAATTATGAGTGTCGAAATATGAAGCTTCTTCTGAAACAACAACAAAGGGTAATGACATTTCACTTTTTTGCTTCATTTCTTCTTTTCCTTTCCTTCTATAGATGCATGGTCAAAAGCTAATGTTTATGTGAAAATTTTCTTCATGAATTATTACTGTTGTCAGAAGAAATGCTCATTGGGCTGAAGGTGAACACCTCTAGTAATGACTAATGAGTGCTTCATTCTCATTTATGCTCAGGTCTTACTTGGAAGATCTGATGTATCTGGCTGGGGTGCTTTCTTAAAGGTAATGCCTCGATCTTATGTCATCCGTGCTTTTCATCTTGCTGCTGGCTAATTTTCCTAGCCACCCTCCAGAATAGCGTCAGCAAGCATGAATACCTTGGTGAGTATACTGGGGAGTTGATCTCACATCGAGAAGCAGATAAGCGAGGAAAAATATATGACCGTGAAAATTCATCATTTCTCTTCAATCTGAATGATCAGGTAGGTGTTATACTATCATTAGATTTCATGATATATAACATCTTCTTGTCAATAAAGTCTAAAAAAACATTTTCGTTGTACAGTTTGTTCTTGATGCTTATCGAAAGGGTGATAAATTAAAGTTTGCCAACCATGCTCCAGATCCAAATTGCTATGCGAAGGTACCCTTTTAACTGTCTTTGCTTTGGGATTCAGGGTTCTTTATTTTTCTCTTAAAACAACATTGTAGACTTTATACTAAACCATTCAATGGCAGGTCATTATGGTTGCTGGAGATCACAGGGTGGGCATATTTGCCAAAGAACGAATTGCTTCAGGAGAGGAACTTTTCTATGATTATCGTTATGAACCTGATAGAGCTCCTGCTTGGGCTCGTAAGCCTGAGGCATCCGGGTCAAAAAAGGATGACGGTGCTCCTTCAAGTGGTCGTGCAAAGAAGCTTGCTTAACCCAATGATTTATTTGAACCTTAGATTTACCATTTTTTGTTTTGGCCATTCTTTTACAGGTAGAAGATGCATCATTCTCATTGACCACAGATGTATTCTTTATCATTTTGTTACAGAGGCCATTGCCTTCTCAAAAGAGAAACCGAATAGTATTTTTGACAATTAATGTTTACTTCAAAGCTAATTGCAATTGCAAAGCTGGAAAAGTTGCAAGCATAGTGAACCAAAAATAGCACTCTGACATGAAATTCATGTAACGGAACTTAGAAGGCAATACATCCTTGTGACCACTGTTTCCAACTAGTTCTGGCATAGTCCTTATCCAAAATTTCCCCAACAGGCTCTTTAGCTTGTGGCTACTTGATTTAGTGAGTCACATTAGATATACTTGCTGCAACTGATTCGTTCAACACACTTGTCAAATTGGCTACTTCGATACCACACGGTTTTTTGACGAGCGGCAAGCCACTCTTTAAATAATTGTTTGCTATTAAAATATTGAAAGTTGCATTACATTGGGCCTATACTAAAATAATAATAACTAAAATTATCTAAATTAAAAAATAATAATAATAAATCAATCAAACCGTTACGTAAGTCAGTAGAGTATAATTTGAAGAGTGAAAATTGAAGCGTCTCTTAGATATACTCTTACTCTATTCTCTGATTAATTTATTAGGAATCTTTGGTGTATTAATAATACTTGATTAATCAGAAGCGTACGTGCTCCCATTTGATATATTCTTGGACGCACCTATAAGTTGTCTAAACCAACAATTAAGAAGGCATTTATTTCTTAACAACCAAAGCTAACAACTACAGGTTTCCTACAAGTATGAAACCAAACAAATGCAATTGGGTGACGGTAGTGGACAGATATCAATCATATCACACCCGAGTGCCCTACACTACAGTTGAAGCCGCTGAGCAGAAGCAAACCTACCCCACCATGTGAGAGACACTTACATGTAATGTAACCTACCATGTGGGGCACAAAACCATAGCTTTAATACACACAACAAATTTCAACCGAGGCAAACTTTTGACAAATTTCAACCAATTTCAACTGTTTGAATAATGGTTATTATTGATTGACAAACATTTCATATTCCATTTCTTTATTTGTGGAGACAACAAAATGCAAGGGCATTCTGGGGTGTTCTTCCTTATACAAAGATAAACATGGTTTGTTTTGTTTTGTCTAGTTTAATATTAAAGTAGCTAGCTAACCACTCAGTAAATTACCAAAAGTCAGAACACGCATTGCATATTTTTTATCTTTTATGTTTGTTGGGTTTCATCACTTTCATGCCGGAAATGGACCAAAGTTGTCACACGGCACACACACATTAGACAGATAGAGCACTGAAAGTATGTTTTAGTGTTGTGATGGAAGGGTCACAGAAGAAAAAGGCGGGAGTGGGGCATAAAATTGGAGGAAGGGTTGGGGGTTTAGTGGACATACATTTTAATATGACTACAAAGACCGAAATGCTCATGATTTAGTGGTCATGCACAATGTGTGTAACCATTTTGAACAAAAATCCTAACAGAAGTTAGATTCTGAGACTGAGATCAAAATAAAACAAATAAAATGATTGGTATAAAAGTTGAGAGATCAAAATGAAACTTTGGGTGAAAATTAAGTAGTTTAATCAAGAATTTAAGACAAAGTTGGCTAAAACTTGGAAGTTAGAGAAACCGGTTAGTTAAAAAAAAATTAAAAAAACAGAGCGACATGGTTAAAAATGGAACCATGGGAGGCAGAAAAAAGTGGTGCTTGGTACCTTAAAGAAAGAGAAAATATTAAAGGTGATAAAGCCCGCGTTTATGACCCAAAAACTTGTCACCCTCTCTCTACAGTAAGAAATTCGCTCTTTTGCTTTGTGTCCGAGAGACTCACTGCCTCACCTTCTATCTCTCTCTCTCTCTCTCTCTCTCTCTGGTGGGCGGTGGCTTTCTGGAGCTCTGCATTAGCAAGCTGCCATGCTAGCCTGTTTCGCGGACCACCGTGGCTTATGCAGAGCCTCATCGACAACTGGGTACCTCTTTCTGTTGTTGCTTTTCTTCTCGGTCTTGGCCATCACTTCCACTGCTTGCTCCAGTGGCAATTGCCAGGTTTCTCTCTCTCTCTCTCTCTCTCTCTTTACTGCCTCCATTTGATTGTTCAAGATCTGGGTTTGACCTCAAACGTTGAAAAATTTGCAGGTTCTGGAAGCTTGCGCAGCGGCCACGGACTGTGGGCCGAGTCTTTACTGTGGTAACTGCCCTGCTTTGGGCAGGACTCAGCCCGTGTGTACCAGAGGCCAAGCAGTTACACCCACTTCAATTGTAAGCTTTTTGGACTGTGAATTTTTAAATTTGGTGATGGGTCTGAACTATTTTGAGCTAAATTAAAGAAATTGTTGTCATCCCATTTTTGCTTTGCATGGTTTGGCGATGGGTCTGAGCGGTTTTTGGCAATTTATTGATGTTTTAGGTTAATGGGTTGCCCTTCAACAAGTACACATGGTTGGTGACTCATAACTCGTTCAGCATCGTTGATGCACCGGCTTTGCCTGGTGTTCAAAGACTGACATTTTACAATCAAGAAGACACTGTTACTAACCAGTTGAGAGTATGTGATGTGTTATTTTTGCCTATGTTCTGTTTATGCCAGTTATGGTTTCTTAGAATTTTAACGAAAGGACTGAGTCACTGAAACGCGGAGTGTGCTACGTTTGGAATGTCATTCCTTTCTTTTACTTTGTTTCTTGGAATTTAAAAATAAGTATTCTGTGTTTGCTTCTTTTATTTTTTAATAGTAAAAATCTTTGTCTTAATTTATGTTATATTGTTTTAGAATGGAGTGAGGGGGCTGATGTTGGATATGTACGATTTCGAGAACGATATCTGGCTTTGCCATTCATTTCGGGGGCAATGTTACAACTTCACTGCATTTGTAATGTTTCTTCCTTTTTACCAAAGCTGTTTCCTTCACTACATTTGTGGTTATAATTTTGCAAAGCTGCTTATAGTGTGTCCATTGGATTTTTCTCAGCAACCTGCAATTAACACTTTGACGGAAGTGGAGGCATTTCTCAGCCAGAACCCAACGGATATTGTGACCATTATAATTGAGGACTATGTGCATACTCCAAAAGGGTTAACAACATTGTTTACCAATGCTGGGTTAGACAAGTATTGGTTTCCTGTGTCCAAAATGCCAAGAAAGGGTGAAGATTGGCCCACTGTAACTGAGATGGTACAAGGGAATCACCGGCTTATCGTTTTCACCTCTGATTCTTCAAAGGAAGCACAGGAAGGAATAGCTTACCAGTGGAAATACATGGTTGAAAACGAATGTAAGTACTTATCAATGAAATATCGTTATGCCTTACAAATTTTATTTGGATCGTGTAGTTAACAGTCTTACATTTACTGGGTTTCAGCTGGAGATCCTGGGGTGAAACCAGGCTCATGCCCAAAGAGAAAAGAATCAAAGCCACTGAATTCAAGAAGTGCGTCTCTTTTCTTCCAAAATTATTTCCCATCATATCCAGTTGAAGCTGAAGCTTGCAAAGAGCATTCAACTCCACTTGAAGAAATGGTCGGTACCTGCTACAAAGCAGCAGGGTTGATGCCAAACTTTTTGGCAGTCAACTTTTACATGGTATGGAAATTTTAGATAGGGAGACATACTAAAACATCATCCGACTAGGCATTTTAACTAAGCATAAAATGATGCTAATGCAGAGGAGTGATGGAGGAGGTGTGTTTGATGCTGTTGATAGAATGAATGGCCCGACACTTTGTGGGTGTAGTACTGTTGCTGCCTGCCAGGTTTGTTTATATTACTTGTTTCCACATTCACTTTTGTTCTTTATACTTATATATTGATTCCATCCAAATCAGTGGTCAAAAGCTCTTGTGGCCTGAATCTGACTTTGTCCAACCTGAAGAATATATTCAAAACTTCACTAAATATTCTTATCTTTCTATTTGCCCAAAATAAAAGACTGTTTATATAAATTATTAGAGTTTCTTTTATAATTTTATGTCAACTTAGTTACATGTGCCTATCTGAATCTAAAATTGGTCTACATGTCAACACTAATTGCTGTTTTTCATATGTCCTTTTCCTTTTCCCTCCTATCGTCTTGCAAGTAATATTGAGGCGCTCAGTTAAGATTGAAGGGTTTTATACATTGAGCATTATTTTTGGAGATGTATTATAATCTTTACACATTCTTTTTTGTCCCAACACTGACATCTTTTGCAAAATCAGAGTTGAACTTGATTCAACATCTTTTTATTCAAAGCCTTTCTGGATTCCTTGTTTTCTGATGATTCTCAAAGGCTAAGTTTAGGTTGCTTCTGCTAATCAACCCATACTCTTATGATGAGTTGATGACACCATTTTGTGTAGTGAGGTTGATTATAAGAAAACTCTGTATTGTTGGATTTTCACAGGCTGGAGCACCTTTTGGATCTTGCAAGAATGTATCTGTACCTACTAGAAGTCCAATGACCAATAATGCAGGAAGCTTTACTGGCTCTGTTCAGTTTGCAAGATCTGCTTCAACAGTCTATTCTCTAAATCACTTGGTTATCTTTATGTTTTATCTTCCATTGATGGCATTTTGGTTATGACTGCAACATCTAAATACTAGGATAGTTCATTAGTGAGTTACTTCTTGAGGTTCTATTATGTCATACTAAATTTAGAGTAACAACCGTTACACTGCCTAGTTGAGTGGAAGGCCAAGGAGTGGTTCCTGTGGTTTGTAAAGGAAAAAACTTTGTGATTCTATTGTGACAAGAATTATGGAGTTGCACAGGCATCTGAAGTAGATAGTGACCATGAAGGACCAAGAATGGACCAGGTGGTTCAGGTATGTAGTAGACTTCATTGTATGGCTGGTTCTTCAATTATTGCAATGCTCTGTATGCTATTAATTACACCTTATAATTTTCAGTACCGTAAGGGCTCAATTCATGTATGCCACTAATACATATCAATATCATTTCAATTTTTTACTTTGTTACATCCGGTCAAGAGGTCACTTGGGACTATTTTTCCGAATATATATCAATCCTTTTGGTCGGATGAACATTGTGACAATGAATCTGGTCCATATTTTTATAGATATAATTTTTGTATGTTATGAAATTCGCATAATTTTTTTAGAATCAAACATTGCATTGAGCTGTTTCCATAACCACATCTCTAAAATATGTAAAGTGGTCACAATTATATATATATTTATATATACACATCAGTAACCATGGCACAAAACAGGGGTATATAAATCCCATCCATCATGGAGTTTATGCAAAAAACACATCAAACTTTCAGAACTGACTTTACTTGCTATGTTGCATTCATTTGTCTGCTGATCTGAAAGTTTATGCTGTAAAGCTGCATTCTCTTCACTCCTGTTTCCTTTTATCTGTCTTCTTGTTCCCACTTTGTAATCAATATTTCCAATGTCTCTTTTGTGTGTTCAGGTCTTCTGTCAGAGAATGGTGAGTGTGTAGTATGAATAGGGCATTGTACGGCGTAGCATTTGTAGAAGTTCTTGTATTGTCAGTACTAGGCTTTCCTAGTAGTTGTATTTAAACATTCCACGTCTTCTTTGATTTGCTTTCCTCCTTCAAAAGGTCATGTTGTCTTTAAATTTTTTCCTATTAAATAGGGTTTATTCAGAGTTTTAGTTATAAAATAGAAGATTAAAATTAGTTTCTCCACTTTATCATTGTGTAAGTAGTCTAAGGAATTAAATTTCAGATTTTGACAAAATTTTGAAAGTTCAAAAATATAAAAATTCGATGGAAATTTAGACTAAAATAATTGATATTTTTAACAAAATTTTGATAATTTCCTTACACAAGTACTTATACTCAATTGAACCTTCTGGTTTCTAAACTTTAATTTGGTATCCCATACTGTTGGATGATTGGCCTTGGCCATTAATACTCTTGTTGCATGTCCCACATTATAAGAAAAATCTACCTTTGAAAAAAAAACCGACCAATTAATACTAGCGGGATTTTGAGTGCTAAAGGCATGTATTTCAACCCAACAAAGTCAACGAAATTATTTGAACTTGAAATCTCATCCCAACAATCATGGCATTTATGCCTCGTTTGAGATTGTAATGAGAGATTCAAAAACTATTGTGAGTGATAATTTTAAGTTATTTACAACAGTTTTGGTATTTGGTAAAAATTCAAAAACTGTAGTGAGTGATTATTTGAGATCACTCGCTACAGATATTCACTACAGCTTGAAACCTATTTTTCAAAACTGTAGTGAGTGACAATTGTGGTAAAAATTATTTTTACCCAATCTATCTACATTTTTTTAATAAAATGACAACTATTATTCTCATTTTTAAACTATGGTATATATATGATATATGTGATGGTGGATGTATTTTTAAAATGGCTATTTTATATTGATATTATTAATTATGATATTTTATTTTACCATTAAAATTAAAATATTCCTGAAAAAAAAGACATACTTATTTAATAATTTTGTTTTGTGGTCTATAATTTTAATGCTAATATAAATTTGTAGACCAAAAATTATAAACTAATAGAATGTCTTTTTTTCAAATAAATAAGTTAAAAAACTTTCAGCATCATCATATCTATTTTAGTAATTATGAACAGTTACAGTAGTTTTATATTACAATTTATTAAACACTTTTGTACTACTTTTGTACTCAAAGCACTATACTCAGCTGACATTATTTCACAGCTGTTTAACTTCGCTGCTGTATTACTCTCTTATGCCATCTTTCTTTTGAACAAGAAATGTTGCTTCTACTTTTCAAATTTTGGATTCCATTTGATTATATATGGACCAACTAAACACGTTATTTATTTCTAACAATATATTGTTGCTCGTCTCATGTTCAAAACTTGGAAAAAGTCGAGATGACTTTAATATTATTGCATTTGAATAATTTCAATCTCATTCACACCTTGAACAAATGAATACTTGTATGTGATTCATGTGAATTATATACAGAGCGAGAGCTATAATACAACCACCGGCAGTTATTGAACTGATAAATAAACCTCAACCTCCCATCCAGGACATTGAGCCGAAGAAGGAAAACACATACATAGGGCAACAAAAGAAAGCAACTCTGAGAATGGCCATGTTACACAACGGGCAACAAAGCACCAACATTTATAGGCAATCCTCCGGGTTTTATCTTAAGAGCTGGACTTATGGTTAGCAAAGCAATGAAGCAGTCCACAGGAACTCTGGTCCCCCATACATTGATTGATTCAAGCTTGCTGCATCTATTTACAAGAACAAGAAGCCCATTCTCTGTTACATGACGGCAGCTCCACAGGACAATAGTCTGGAAACAAACAGTGGACATGCATGTTTAGTATTGATCTATGGAACAAACAGATTCCAGAAAATACATTTTGGAAAATGGCTTAATCTAATGCATCATAGATATTGATGAACTAAGCGGCTATTTGTGAAATGGGAAAGCTTTTGTAGAAAAATTTTCAGCTCAGTAGTGTGTTTTTGTAAGTAGCACTTTCTACTAAAACACAAAAAAAGTATGACCTGGAAGCAGTTCCTAAAGAATTTATCAGGTGTTTCTCCATGAAGCACTTTTACAACCCAAAAGGCACTATATCTATTTCTGTAGGAGGTTATAGAAATCACTTCTGATTATTTGAAAGCGTTTTTGGCACTGCCATCAGCATTTTCAAACAGATCCTTATACATATATATTGTATGGCACCTAGAGGGGAGGACATGAATTTGAACTCATAATCCAGGGAGTTCTGAATATTGTGGCCCAAAATGGAAAGTCATAATGTAGTTTTCCTAAACAACTTACCTTCAAATGTGGACAGCTATCAGCAATGGCATATAACGATTCATCTGTGATAAATGTGCCACCAATGTTTAGGTGCTGCAAGGAATTGGCTCTGGATATCTGTTGGAAAGTAAAGTAGTGAGAAAGATGAACCATGACTCATCTAAACAAAAGCACAATCAATCGAACCTATAACATGTACTGCTAAAGTGTGTTTGTGTTCCGAAATAATAATTATCACATACCAGTTCAACAACACCTTTATCTGTGATTCCAGTAATACCCCATAGGGATATGGATGTTAAATTGCTGATGCACTTTGCTAAAGATATTCTGTACAATCCAATGTCAGTTATCTGGCAACCCCAACGGCTCCTTGAACTGAGTATACATAGAAGACAAATGAACTAAATCATCAATAAACCTAATTGGTACATCTTGAATATTGATATAGATATATGGCATTGGCCATTTCATGCCAAATGCTGAAACTATGATCATATTAAGGTATTCCCTTCTATGACCCTACTTAAATAAACTGTTATACATGACACCAGAGTATTCCAAATCAAATATTTACAGTAATCCGACTCAAAACTGATGCATATAATAGTTGTTTAATAAAAAGTATAGATATTTTCGAAGTCTGAGTTTAGCTATTGACAAAGCTGGCAACACACCTTCTAAGAAGTCCAAAGGTAGTACATAACATGGTGGGAATCTGATAATGCATAATATATCCACCATTTATTAAATCCTTTATGCTGCCAAACCCTGTATTCGGTATAGATCATCATGGGTTATCGGTGATACTAACCCAAAAAAGTTGCTGCCAATGCATCACCAGATAAGAACACGTTCATATGTGGTGAACTTTTCTGGAATAAAACCTAACCTCACAAAAGTGATTGAACTACTGGTACTGAATGATAACATGCAATTTAACACATTATCACATAGCTCATCCAAAAACTTGGAGGTAGGTTATGTGAGTGATCATGAGAGAGGACGCTCAAATTGGGTTAGGAAATCCTGAATTCATCCTAAGCCGCTTAATATAGTCCTCAATATTGCAGATGCCACTCTATGAATCTTAACATTTAACAGAACTCATACATCTCTCTTCCAACCTTGCATTATGTTAGATAAGAAGCACTCATGAATGTAATTTACTAGTTCAGAGTCCAATTCTCTCTTCTTCTTGTAAGTAAATTGTCTCAATTTCAGTGACCACACCTATGCTATGCTATTTGCAAACTCCGCGTACTCCAGAGCTATTATTTAAAACCAACAACAGAAACAGAAAACAAAAATTTGTATCCTTCAGAACAACCCCAGAAAACAATGTACGTAGCCTTCCCCATGGAAGTAGGTTGTCAATTTTTCAGTCTCTCTTGACTCTCAAAGCCCATAACATATTTATGTGGATTATAACTGGCAATTTTAGTCGTTAAAGCTCTAAAAATTAAGAAAATTACAGAAAATACCACCAAAGGGAAAACTTCAGAGAACTTTCCTCTGACATTTAATAAAAACAGAAAATTAAAAAGAAAAAATAATAAAATAAAATACATAGTAAAACAGAGAGAGTACATACATGTCGAGCTCTTTGAGGCTGTAGGCATAGCGAAGCAGACGTGCAGTGGAGTCGTCATCCATCTTCCAACCAGCAAAGCTCAAACTCTCTCTGCGACCCAAAGACTGCTTCACCCCTTGTTTCCATTTCCGGCACACACTGCTTGCCCTTCATAAATTCACAAACCCACATACCCAAAATCAACAACAACAAAAACAAAACCAACTCCTTCAAAGAAAAACCCAAAAACTATATAGCAAAAAGAAAAAATTCAAGAAAATCAGGACCAAAAAAGAAAGAATGAAAAAACGTACTGGGCCAAATCAGTGAAGGAAGTGATCATGACAAATATATGAGCCAACAGGTCCATTGGCAACCGCTCAATCTCTGCCTCTCCCTCCATTTCGAAATTCCTTCCCACCCCACAAAACGATCAGTCCAAAAATATTTTTCAGCTTCGCAGCTTTTGTGGTCACGTTGAAAGAGTCGTAGTCGTAGACTTGTAATATAAAAAAGTGACACGTACTTTCTAGCAAGAAGAAAATGTGCTCATCTTTTCGTCATCATTTCAAAGAATCTAATCAATCCCTCTTCTTAATAATTAAGCGGTTGCCGCGCACACGCGGGTGATGTATATATATATATTTTACTATATAATAATCTTTTGTTTGTTAATTTGAGTAATGCTACAGTTTTTTAAATAATGAATATTGTTCATTTCAATATCATCATAAACTGTCAACTAAAATATATGAATATATGAAATTCCGAGTGTAACTTAATATTTAAAAAACATTCATAATACACTTAAAAGCTATGGATAATATGGGAATTTTCAACCCACTTCTCTCTTATACTATCTTTTCGTACACTATTGTATCATATGGAACATGAATAATATGAAAGGTTTCAAACTTAAATTCGCAATTCAGATAATAAAAAATTGAGATGCTTATAATTTTTATTATAAATACTAATAACCAACTTGGCAGTTGACATAGTGTTTAAAGTAAAATTAAGTTCAAAATTAATGTATTTTTGGACATGTCATTTGGCGTTTTGGTCAATAAAAACACCAATATGATTAAAAATTTTAAAATTTTGTTATGTATGTAAACACTACTCATTCTTATATCTCACTTAGCACTCTTTTTTCTTTATTTTCATGATACAGAATCTGATTCCTGAATTTTTTGTTTTTGTTTTTGTTTTTGTTTTCTTCGCCGCTTTAGCTTTGCGTATATTAACATTTTCTGTTGTATAATTTATGGGTGGGCTGTCCATGTCCATGTGTATTGTGTACTCTGCGTTCATCGTCTATCATCGTTGTCACGGGTCAGAACATTGAAAACGTTAAAAGAAGAGAAGAAAAATGTTTGTCACGGTATCCGATTGGAGCCACGCGGTTGCTGCTCGTCTGGCTTCTACTTATGGGCCTTTGATTGGACGTCTGGGCTCAGCATTAGCCCATGCTGTGTATGTACAGGGCTTCTTAAGTCTAACACAGATTTGCAGCTGAGGTTTGTTGAATGATTAAATAGATTGAGGTAGTCAAATTAACTCTAGTCTCTAAAGAGGATCATTCGAATCGGCTTCGTTAGTCGAAAATAAAAATTCTTTTATAATAAGATAAAAAAATAAAAGATCTGACCTACTTATCAACCTCATGCATGGGATCTTAGTCCTCCAAGAGTTGCATCTTAATTTGATTATTTTCTAAAAATATTAGGGTATGTGTTAGGAATTAGAATATGATGGGTATATGGTTGGATTTCCTATAACATAGTAAAAAAAGTCAAAACTCATTTTTTATTTTTATAATTTTGGGTCAAGTTCTACTTTAGTCTCGATAGCTTTAATTACACTGTTTTTTATCCTGTATTTTTTCAAACTATTGCAATTTAAACACATATTAACATTTTCGTTTATTAAGATCTTTAAATATGTTACACTTTACTTTACAAAATGTTATGATTTTGATTTTGGTCAT
>QANT01000601.1:0-24010 GCA_003254885.1 Purshia tridentata
AAAAGTATTGAAACTAGGTACTTAATCCTAAATTTTTATTATTAATTTAGTTGGTATTTACTATTTAAAATATAGTCGAGAGAAATATGACTAAAATAAATAGTCGGTAGTATACTAGTATTTGCAGAGAAGGTAAGACAAAAGAGAATACAACTTTCATCGCCAGATGCTTCCCGCCCCTTCCGATCCAAATATAATTTTATTTTTCCAAAAAGGCCAAAATGAAAAGAGAACCTTCCGTAATTAACCAAGCAATTTAAGTGGACCCCACAAGGACCACGTCACACTTATATAGACTCTCCATCTGGCGCCACGTGCATCCCTCCCTTTCTTCTCGCATAAAAACGCGCCACTCCTTCTCCTCTCATTTGAATGAAACTTTCAAAACCTCACACATCCTTTCCTTCCCTGCAAAAACCCTAGCGGCCCGGAAAAAGCCTCTCTCTCTCTCTACGGTCGACCCCACAAACCTTACCATGCTCCCGCACTCGTACGCCTTCGATTCCCATTCCAGATCCCAAGACCTCGCCAGCACCATCCTTGCCTCCACCGCCCCGCACCAGATCTCCTCCGCCTGCGCCTCCATCGAGTCCTTCCTGCACTCCCTCTCACCCGACCACTCCCGCCACTTCTTCTCCCTCACCTTCCCCACTCTCATCTGCAAGCTCTTCGGCTTCGATGATGCCACGTCGTCATCATCATCATCTCCCTCTCTCTCCTCGCCCTCCTCCTCCTCCTCCTCCTCCTCCTCATCCAACGGCTGGATTGACGCCGTCCTCGCATCCAACGACGTGGAGTTAGCCAACAAGCTCTTTGCCCTCCTTGCCCCGAACAGCCTCCTCTTCAGCTCAATCTCGGCCGTCGATCACCTCTCCCTCGTCAAATACGTCTTCCCCATCGAACGGTTGCCGGAATGGGTCCGATTCATGCTCCAATCCGAAAAGGACAGCCGGGTACTATCCGATTTAGCTCCAGTTTTCAAAAATAGGGTTAAGGAAGATTCGATTAAGCCTAATTCCTATCAAGTTCAGCTCAATGTGTTTGAATATTACATGTTTTGGTTCGGTTATTACCCTGTTTGTCGCGGAAAGAGCGAAAATTGTGATAATGTTTCGGTAAAAAGGAACAAAAGGTTTAAAATTGAGAATTGGGTTTCGTCAATTTCGGGGTTTTCGAGCCCTAGCCGTGGAGTGGACCCGAAAGTTGAGTGTAATTTGTATATTAGGCTTTTATATGCGTATCTTCGTTCATTTGTGGCTGTGATTGATTTGAATTCTCACCAACCATACCGGAGTTCACTTTTACATTACTCGTCTAGCTATGATAGCTCCATTGTAGCCCAGGCAGAGTTTTTTGTGAATGCAATGGTAAATTTTTGGTTGGTTGATAATGATTTTTCGCCGTTGCCTGTTAATCTGTGCAAGTCGTTTGGGGTTCTGTTTCCATTCCGGTCGGTTTTGGGCGAGACCCCACCAACGGCCGGATTGGGGGAGGTGGTAAAGTTGTTTGTGAAGTACTTGAATTTGGGTTTGGTTGTGCACAAAGGTGGGAGTGAGAATGTGGAGCATGGTGTGAGTCCAAGGTGGAGAATGTCAGGTTCATTTGATGCTGGGAAGTCCAGGGATGTAATTACGGTGTCACCCTGTGTGCATACGATGGGGTCCTGGAACTTGTTGATACAGAGGCCTCTGTACAGGTTTATATTGAGGACATTCTTGTTTTGTCCAGTGGGAACTTCGATTAAGAATATATCGCAGGTGTTTTCGGTTTGGGTTACTTATATGGAACCTTGGATGATCACATTGGAAGACTTTTCGGAACTTGATGCTATTCTTGATGGATCGGCTAAGAATGGGAGAAAGGAGGACTCGCAGTCTCAAGCCTGTGGTTATACACCTCCCTGGCAGGGTTATGTGCTGGCCAACTACTTGTACTACAGTTCCTTGGTTATGCATTTTATTGGGTTTGCACACAAGTTTCTTCACACTGATGCGGAAATAATAGTCCAGATGGTATTGAAGGTTAGATTCTTTACCATTTTTTCTTCTCTCTCTAATCAAGTTTTCTTTGTGTGCTCAGATTTAATTGCTTCCCTGGCTGGTATAAATTCCAGTTGTTAATCGGTGTGCTTAAGATTTGACATGTAACCTTGATTTTAAACTCTGTCTGGTCACATTGAATAGGAATTTAGTTATCAGCAATAGCTCCTTTTTTTCACCACTTTGGTCAAACAAAATTTGCGATGCTTCTCTTTGCGTTATAACCTTCCTTTGGTACACCACTTTGGGGACTTTTTTTGTTGAGTTTTAAACATTCCGACTGTGAATTCATTTAAGTGTCCAATTAGGTGACTTAGATAATGGTGATATGTTCGGTTCTACAATTTATAGCTGAATGAGGAGGGGTTGGGTCCTAGTGATTTAGAAAATAATGATGATAATGAATTATATGAAGGTCCCAAAATTCTATGATTTAAAACATAATCATATGAAAATTACTCATAACAAACTATCATGATCATTTTGATTGGTAGTTCACACCTTCCAACTCAGCTAGGGTCTTTAATGAGATTCTAATGAGCCTTGGCCTGTAAAAGATGCGTGTCCACCAATGAACAGATTTGTGATACTTGAATAGGGAAAGAAATTTAGGTAGTGATGACCTTAGGTATTTGCATCATTTCTAAGTTAGAGAGAAAAGGTGTCATGAACAGTGCATTTGGACAAGGACAAATTTTTGATAGTAGCAACATGTTCAGCAAAGACTAGTACTGTATGAAAACTTAATTGAGAATAATTTAATGAGAATTTATGCCGGTCCCTGGCCAACTACCTGCGCATTACTCACCATCTATTTCTTTCTGAACACAATATGAAGACACTTTTATGTTTTCTGTCTGATTATCCATGATTTCTTTACAGGTCCTAACTATATTGACATCATCCAAAGAGCTACTTGACCTTATAAAGATGGTGGATACTGCTTTTCACTCCAAACAAGCAGTAACGGGCAAATCAATACTTAATAGCTTATATAGATTTGTTGCTCCAATTCGTGAACAGTTGCAGGTAGATTTACTTCTCTTCTATGCCTGTGAGCTTTGGCGATCTTTATTTATTCTTCAAGTGAATACTATATCTTGCTTTTGTTTCTCTTTCTTTGATTTGCTCTTATGTCATAAAAAATCATTGAGGACTCATTGAACGTAAAAGAAATTTTGAACGGCTCATCTGATGCGCTAATCAGATTTTTAAGTATATGATGTCTGCTTAGATGGCACTTGCTGAAGGGGCTCTATAACTGCCCTTATCAAGCCTCATGATTTATCAGAGTTCTTGGGCACAAGTTGATTTCCCAGCTATTTGAATCAGTGTTTTGACTGTTTCTTTTTCTTGTATGATCTATTGGTAACCTTAGGACTGGGAGGATGGCTTATGTGAGAGTGATGCCGATGGGTCTTTCTTGCATGAGAATTGGAACAAAGATTTACGACTGTTTAGTGATGGAGAAGATGGCGGGCAACAACTGCTTCAGGTTTTTATGATTTTTAATATCATTTCAACGTTTTCTATTTATATATGTTTACAAAATTAGGTATGCCTCAACCTACATCACAAGATCTCATTCAATGGTCCCGATTTTGCTATTGCAGTTGTTCATACTACGTGCAGAAGCTGAGTTGCAAG
This sequence comes from Purshia tridentata, assembly GCA_003254885.1. NCBI lineage: Eukaryota > Viridiplantae > Streptophyta > Magnoliopsida > Rosales > Rosaceae > Purshia > Purshia tridentata. The sequence continues at coordinate 3,687 of QANT01000601.1, forward strand.
TCATTTCTGGTGATAATCTTGCTCACAACCTTCAGTGCATAGACTCTTTAAAAGCTCAGGTGGGCTGCTTATTTGGTGGCCATACTATAAAAAAGCTACTGTCATTTTCCCCAGAAGCAAACCAACCTCCACAACCCCGTGATGGAATATTCAAACCCAGGAGAGTTGGCAACCACACTTTGGCTGATATCAAATACAAGGGTGACTGGATGAAGCGCCCCATATCCGACGATGAGGTTGCTTGGCTTGCCAAACTTCTCATCCAGTTTTCAGCTTGGCTAAATGAGTCTCTTGGACTAAACCAGGCAGAAAGCAGCCAAGCTGGCCCTACATGGTCCTACGTGGAGGTGTCAAGAGATGTTTTGGGCAATGTATGTGGACCCACAGAGACAATTAAGGCAGTGTTGGGAGCTGTTGGTTCCTGGCTTCTCATGTTGGGTGTGGCAGTGGTGAGGCTAATGAGAACACATGGGCTCAGGGTGAACCTGAGGATGCTGGCCTCAAAGAAGGTTGTAATGGTTTTTCTGTTGTCAGCTGTATATAGTATATTGAAGAAAGCTTTTGGAATGATCTATAGGGTGTAGAATAGAGTCGAACAATAGTTACTGAAAAGAAAGAACGAAAACAAGGTATAGAAAACTGGAGAAAAACAAGAATTTTTGTCTGACGAGGTATGTTACACTGTCTTTTTTGGTTCTCGACTTGTAATTGTTGTATTTTTGCATCAGGAGCACTAAAATGATACAGGCAGATCTTTTTCAACTTCACTATGGTTCTTGTTCTTGTGCTATACTTGGGCTAACTGTTGGTTGAGATTTTGGACTATCCATAGGGTGTGGTGTAGAGTCTGTTTGCCCATTTGAGCTAAGCTTTAGCTCAAATGGAGGTGTTCCATTTCAACATCCAAAATGATTGTCCAAAATTTTCTAATTTGATTCCAAAATGGCCTTTATGCAAGAGGTCATGGCCTTCACTAGTCTGGCCACCCGGGCGTTGAGAGTTTTTTCTTCTTAATATTACTTTTTAAGAAAATGTTTTCTAATAGTTATATAAATAAAGCAAAATTGGTATTATGAAATGTGTTGGGTATTATGAATGATGATCAAAATGTTGAAATTTTTGAAATGTTTTTGTGTGCGGCCGTACTAATCATGTGATTTTTGTATAAATTCACTTAACGCGTGCACAATATTAAAGATATTATTTAGGAGTTTTAGATATTAATAATTATATATTTATTTTAATTTGAGGATTGATCACACTGTCACAATATCTATTAAAAAAGATGTAGATGGAGAGGCCTTCTTGATCCATGAAAAACATATCAGATAGCCAAAATAGAAAATTAATTTTCTTTTAATATATTGTTTGAAATTGAATGTATGCCTGGGGATCAAGTTTTACAAGGATAAGTTTGAATGTGTCTGTCTTTATTGGTATTCAGCAACCAAAAGAAGGGGAAAAAAAATTAATTAATAAAAAGGGTCCTAGCTCTAAGCCTCTAAGTTGTCAATAGCAATTCAACTTTAGCTACCGAATTAACTTTGTAGGTATATATATAATAATATGAAGGATATAAGGGATTCCTTATAGTTTAGGGGTCACTTTCAAGGTGTCACATGATAATTAGTGTCACTTTGTTTAGATTAATTATACTATATTATCTTAATTCTAATCTTAATTTATTCATAATTGTAATTGTTTAATGCTTATGGTGCATTATGGCTGCGTTATGTCTTGTATATAGCAGCCCCAGGCCCCTCCCTCTTAATTAGCTTGGCTCACGTTCATTATGTTAAATCTTTAACTTATTGTCTCATGATCATGAGTGTTCTTCAAGTTGACATAAATCAAAACCTTTGGGTCTGTTAGTTAACTCTGTTAACTAACAGGGCACGACCACTAACTTTCTTAACCAAAATTCAAATTGACCCGTTTGCATTTGACAAAAGCACTCGACCATTTCAAGTTTATTACACCATTGACACTGTCACTAGTCCAAAAACACAAAACGCGATGACATCCCAACCCATATGTGTTCTAATTAGCACAATCGACTCTTCAACCTCTTCTTCCTTAGAAAATAGCAGAATTCATACAAGATTTAATTACAAAATTCTCTACTGCTGCAATTGCAAACCCTCGTACCTACTTTCAATAATTCTCCAAACCTCCCTAAAACTACCTTCAATTACACCAATTCAAATTCCTTACAGTTTTCAACTTAAAGTAGGCAAACCTCAGGAGAAAGATATCAAGGTATAACGTTATATATTTGCAGGATGTTCGTTCTTTAATTAAAAAGCGAATATGTGTATTTTTATGATATGTTGTTATTTTGTAGGCAGTTGTTTACAGGATTCATCATGTTAAGGTGTAAGGTTTTATATTATAAAAAATATGTGAAAGAGCAAACTAGATTTTTTTAGATCAGAAAAAAACAAACAAAAATAAGTAATTGGACCAAATTGAAACAATTAGTAAACTACAATACCGAATTGCATGAGACAATTGAAACAAGGACCCTAGTAGAACTTGGCGCCATAATTTGGCCTTAAATGTCGTTAAAGTCCCATAAGCCTAACTCATCATTAGAGGACATATACATTGTACAACCTAATTATATCCTAACGATATGGATATTTAACAAATATAAATATAACACAATCCATATGCAATTATCAATGCTCCTATTCCTATATATACCCGGTCATGAAAACCAAAAGCCATTCATAACCAGGCCAACTAACTTTCATCACTACAGTTTTGTGCAAAAGCAAAACAGCTGTTGGAATGTCAGCAGGTGTTCAATATTGGATTTTTGAAAATACGAAAGTATTTAAGAAAACATCTGTAAAATATCAATTATTAAGTGGAATTATAAAAGAAACTTAATATCGAGACATATACTGTATTAAATATGGACTGTTATTACTTGCTAAAAAGAAGAATTTCGAATAAATTTATGCCAGCATGTTTGTTTGTACCCCATTTTTGGGCTGGCAATACCAATTAAATTAATATACCATATGCAACACACGTACGTACATGACACATGCAATGAAAAAGGTATTTTTAAAATTATATAATTAATTAGCAGCTAGAGTTACAAAAGTTTTCTTTGAGACATTGAAATTTGAATGGGTAGTAATTCAATGACTTGGGAATATGAATTCAAAGAAAACGTACGCCGACTGCCTGTTGGAGCAGCAAGAAACTAGAGAAAATATACACATATATTTGTGTGTTCACATGCATTGTGATTCGAGAAGCAATATCGTGTGCTATAATAATTGTACTAGAACAATGTTTTCGTCACTAAATTAAAATATGCCCATGTTTTTTTTTTTTTCACTTATATGTCTTGTTAATTCGTTGATCAAGGTCAAATATATCAACAACTATTGCTTAAGGTCAACAACCTAAGCACTTTTTGCAAGTACTTCCATTCCACGAGATAGTTAGGTACGTAACATGACAAAATCATTAGGTCACGTGCAATTAAATTTGAAATTATTTTGGCTGATTAAGCCGGCGATTGAATATTAGAGCAAATTAAGTACTCAATTTGATTAAATTTAAGGCTTTTAAGCTGTCTGTGGGGTTTATTTCATAGTCGTGCCGATTTGGTTTAAATGTATTTATCAGTCTATATATATCGAGTTTGTGTCAGCCTAATTTGTTTGGCCATCACTTTCTTATTAATTTTATATATTTAGCCACCACTTGCTTATGATTAATATAAAATGACCTAAGAACTACAGGAGCTAGCCATCTCATGCTCGTGTTCAGGCCAAAGCTACAGTTTTTATTTGACGAAAATATTCTTGTTAATACTTGAAAACCAATATATATTATAGAAGGTTCTTTTATAGAAGACAGATTTCTTGAAGAAATTAAAATATTGAACTCAAAGATCAATTAGTAATGAGTGAAGAGATGTAAGATTTTATAAATTGTAATGCAATACTTTACTTTCCCTTTATCACTCTCATATATCATGAAAAAATAGCTCAAGCTAATGAAAATCAATGGACATGAATGAAAAAAAGATAAACCATAGCTTATAAATTGTTAGAATGAGTTTTACTTCCTGAAAAGTGAGATATCACTCTCAAGTCTCAACAATTATAAAAGGTTAAAAAATCGTTTTAAAAAGTTTTCCCATCCCAACTATATAATACACATGCATTAATGCTATATATATGCTCTATCCCATCCCATGTGTAATCTCCCTTCCCCCACTAATTAATTATATACTTTTTAGTATTTACACTCTAAACACTAGAATTATATTGGTGTTTTTTTTTTTTAAAGAAAAACAAACTTATTTATTCTAATTTTACAAAACCTAGATATCTAAAGATTGACGATTTTCACACTTCGGTTTTCTACATTTATACTCCTTCATTTGCTTTTAGACCTTGAGATGTAAACAAATAAAGAAGAAAAATGCGAGAGACAAGTAAAAGTGTACAAAATATATTGGCGTATAATTATAACCTTCTTTAAGTATTTATAAGGTCTTGAGCTTCTTCTTTTGTTACCAATTGATTTTATGTTAGATGTCCGAATTTTCTTCATGATATTATAATTAGGTTCACCCATGTATGTTGGATTGAGTGGCCACACGTTCAAAGTCACCCAGTTGTTCACATATTTGGTTTAAATAACTCTATACGTCTGAGAGCGTATGAGAATATAAAGTATTATCTTATATTAAAAAGTTATAGCATTGCATAATGGTTAATAAAAGTTAACTTTTTTTACCTATTATCAATTACTTCTAAGTTAATTGAATGCTCAAGTCATATCATGCATAAATATATTTATATAGTAGTAGTTGTTGACATGTGTTGTTAACTATTATTAAGTGGACTACCCCGGAATTGCTAATTTATTAATTTGTAAAGACAATATAATGAATGAAGAATAAAAAATAAATCAATGAAGAAGGATCAATCATTCAATCAAGGTGTATATATCTATATCTAAATTAATGCATGGCAAGTGGGAGAGATTGAAGTAGGAATCCCCACTAGCTTCTCTGTCTCTCCTTGCGCTTCTTGATCTTGATACAATATAAATGTTTTACTACTCGATCTTCTCTATTTTCAAAAACAGAGTATAATTAATTCATGACCACCTCTGCTGATATCTCACTGGAGCTTCAACTGCTTTGACTATTTAATGCACATGTGGAAACCACTCACAATTAATATATCAACTACTAGACTTTCAAAGGGCGCGCCATCGATGCATGTTGTAGCAGCCCTAATATATATATTCATGCATTATCATGAATCATATATATATTGCCCGTTCATTGATTTCCTTTATATCATACCAATTAATTGGTATAATATTAGTTAATTATTGGTTAAGCGAGAAGCACGTACTATACCATCAACCACCAAGTCATTTAGGATAATGTTCATTTGTTAGATTATATATATACTCGACGATTATTAATTTAATTTAATTAACAATGTTAATACATAATTAGGCAATATATTGCAAGAAGAATAGGTTATATTGATCAATTTTAGGTAATTTTTCACTTTGTCTTTTTAGGAAAAGTTATCATCTGATCCTATGATTACTTTCTTCCTAGAACTCAACTCAGATGTCATGTAATGTAAAGTAGTGGTCCCATTTCCTACTTTACAGCAAAAATTATTATTTGGTAATAGCTCCACAAACTAGCGAAGATCGAGGATTCGAGGAGCATATTTTAAACCAAACACAAAATTTTTTACTTAAATTGATTATTATATGACATGAAATTGTAAATGTATATAGGTTTTTAGCATGGGTTATAAAAAACCCGATTCTTATTTACAAAATAAATGAATTATTTAATTCTGACATGACCACAAACAAAATATGTAACGTTGGTTTTATAAATTAACAATATAACAATAAAAATGTGGCGATTAACCCTGATATCAAAAAATACAGCTCAAACAATTAGACAAAATTTACATAATTATTTAATTCTGACATGACCACAAACAAAATATCTAACGTTGGTTTTATAAATTAACAATATAACAATAAAAATGTAGCGATTAACCCTGATATCAAAAAATACAGCTCAAACAATTAGACAAAATTTATATATAACCAGACAGAACTGGTTTTCAGTGTTGAACAGACAAAACTGTAATTTTATATGGTCATGTTGGTCCAAATGGTCACCTATGTACCATAGGGATCTATAGGGGTTAAAGAATTATCCAAAAAATTCATTGAATGCATCACCCACATGGCTCGTATGTGCATGATGTCAAAACCATTTTAAGATTCTCGAAATTGATTGAAGAATTTTTCCTGAAATTGATTACTTAATAAATATTCGCATTGAATATTCAAACTATGAATTAAAGAGAAAAAAAAAGGTGCCATAATCCTAATTTGTCAAAGCCCTTGGATCAGTTGTTGATGAAAATTTAATAAAAAATGCATAATTGATCAATTATTGAGAACAGAGGGGCAGCAATGCAGCATCATCTCGCTTACATGTTATATATATATATATATATANTATATATATATATTCAATTCATACAAGAATTATTATTTTATGAATTGAGTCCCGTGGAAATTTGCGACATAAATATCAATATGTAGAGAGAGAGATACGAGGGAGTTGTCGAGGAGGGGAAGCAGGCCACGGGAGAGGCTGGCTGGGCAGTTGCCGCCGCGCCAAAGAGAGGGAGGGTGGGGTTTGGATTTTTTTGTGCTAATTTTATTTTTGTAGTTTTAAGGGATAAAAGTGAAATTTTGAACATTACTAAAAGTTTAGGATACATCACACAGAATTTCCCTTAGATTACCTAACTATTTTTTCTGTCCACAATTATTTTTAAACAAGAATCATTTTTAATCGATTTATTCACCAATATTTAACTTTAACTTCTTTTTTTTCTTTTTTTCTTTTTAACTTAACCATAGTTGCTCTCTTAATTGATACCAATTGAAGTAGAGGACAGATCTCTTTAAACAATAAGGAGCTAGATCAACTATTCAATCTATAGAGTTTGTTTCTGATCTCTTATTTGTTAATTTAAATGAAATTATTCTCCCAATTGGAAAGTAGCTAGGTAGTTCTTCCAAAATTTGAGGAAATATTAGAAGCAAATTACTAGATACGTGTACAAGTTTAATAATCTACTACAATTTGGTTTTAATTAATTGACTTGCGGGGAGCCTCTCCCACCAACTTTTCTGCAAAGTCTCTCTTTTAGTGTAGTTTATCTTGCAAAAACAAAGTATTCTGACAATTTGGTTTACATATTCACATGACAGTTCAATATTTTATACCATGCACACAACACACCGCCCTTCAACTATGAATTTTAGTATATATGTGTAACACATGGACCAAATTGACCAATTTTTGTAAACTAAAAAATGTAGTAAAATCCTTCGATCTGGTATAAATAATTAACCTCAAGACTGAATTGGGGACCATGTGCCCCATCCCCATTCCAACCGAAGGTCTTCAAAATGTCCTATTATATGTTCAGATCTTTAGTTTTGTTTTATTAGATGATCCAAATTGAAAAAGACAACAACAACAACAACAACAAAAAAACAAAGACAAATTCTGGTCCTTCTTAATATGGCTAATAGAAAATAACAAAGTTGTGTTCATGATCTCTAATTATAAATACATGATTAATTGTTAAAGGTAAAAATATATGAAACAAATTAAACAAAGATTTTTGCAAAATGTCATGAATCTAATTATATACCTTGTGGGTATATTGATACATATATATATTTTAATCTTAGTAATTACAATATTATTGACACGCATATGCAAAAGATGTGAATCCTTTACTCTGTTTTACTCGTACGTACACATATCCAAAACACTCAATGCAAAAAATGCTTCCCAAAACATATAATTTGCAGATATAGTCGCGGTAATGACTGCGAAATGTTATGCTTTGCTGGAAAGGCTTGGTTGGCTTATATGCACAACATGCTTTTGTTAAGGTTCAGGTTTAAAGCGATTCAAAACCCACTATTGACATTGTGTTTTGTGGTGCATGCATTCCATTTTGGGAGATGTATATTTCCTTATTAGTCAGTTGCAATAAATTCCTATTATTTATATATATATATCGAGAGATTAATTCAGTGGCAGATGTACTGGTGAAGTAATTAGACTGTGGTTCATACAATTTATTCAACTGTGGTTGCGCAATAATGTCGCCAAGATATATGTAATGGAGATTGTTTAATAATGCCTTGGGGGTTGTAGTTGTTAGATATAATGCATATAATTTTCTGCCTTTGAAAGTGACAGGCTTTTAAGAGTTTAAAAGCATGCATCCTTTATTTTTGTTGAAGGATAACAAACAAATAAACAATAGATAGATCAGCGAGAAAAAGTATGAGCAAGAAATAAAGACCAACTTGCTTCATAGGACAAAAAGTTAATGTATATAAAAAGATTGCATCTTCTATATATATGAATTTCTACTTCCCGTTCTCACACAATCTTCTGTGAGACTGTAACTGGTAGTTGGGAGACTAGTGACTTGGATTCTCTCTCTCTCTCTCTCTCTCTCTCGCTAGTCTCTCCCTAGTCTGAAGGGTAGGTAGCGATAAAGAGGACACGTTGACCCTTCAATTTTTTTCTCTTTCTTCAATAGAGCTAGCTCATTACCAAACAGTACCTAACTCGACCTACACCATATATATTTAACCCCCGGCAACTTCTTAATTCTCTCACTTTGTGAGTGTCATCAACCAACAGTCAGTCTCTCTCTCACTATCATCTGATCCCAACACCAAAAAGTAAACCTCTCTTTCTCTCTGTGTGTGTTACATATGGCTCCAAAGAAGAACGAAGGATCCACAAAAAGGGTTACGAACAAAGGAGCCTGGACAGCAGAGGAAGATAGAAAGCTTGCAGAGTATATTGAACTTCATGGTGCAAAGAGGTGGAAGACAGTGGCTACCATTTCAGGTTAATTAATTATTACTCTTCCTACACCTAGTCATGCATTTTGAGCTTGCTTAAACCCCACCCAAAATCAATTGAAACCGTGAAAAAAAAGAAAGTACTAATTAATTATTAAAACCCAATAGACAGAGTAACGACATTCTTCTTGATTTTAATTAAAGCTGGCTTCATGTGTTTCATTATGTAGGTTTGAACCGCTGTGGGAAGAGTTGCAGACTGAGATGGTTGAATTATCTGAGACCCAATATTAAGAGAGGCAACATATCTGATGATGAAGAAGACTTGATACTTAGGCTTCATAAACTACTAGGAAACAGGTACTTAATTAGCCTTCATATATATCTGGTATCTTGTATTTTTGTAATATGAACAATAAGCTTAAGCTGAAACGCATGAAATTTGTCCTTATTTAATAATTTAAAATATTGACAATTCAACAATGTAACATGTTAAGTAACATTCTAGTAAGAGAATATTTATTGAATTAGCCTTCATATATATCTGGTATCTTGTATTTTTATAGTATGAACAATAAGCTTAAGCTGAAACGCATGAAATTTGTCACTTACTTAATAATTTAAATTATTAACAGTTCAACAATATAACATGTTAAGTAATATTCTAGTAAAAAAATATTTCTTGAGCAAACTACTATGGCATTTGATTTGACACATGACTTATGCATTGTATAGGTGGTCTTTGATAGCCGGACGACTTCCAGGGCGAACAGACAATGAAATAAAGAATTATTGGAATTCTCATTTGAGCAAGAAAATAAATCATAATAAGGAGAAATTGATAGCGCAGAAAACTTCAAGTGCGTCTCAAGAGACTAGTACTATTACCGATCCTCTTCGACAGAAAGCGTTGGAGGACAGTGCCGGCAAAGCTCAAGCGGATGACGATGAAGAAGAAGAAGAAGAAGCAAAAGGATCAAGTGGGAAAAACAATTCGGATGTTAACTTTGATGTGAACGAATTCTTTGACTTCTCAACTGAAGGTTCCTATGGGTTGGAGTGGGTGAACAAGTTTCTTGAGCTTGATGAAGACATCTGGCTTGCTGAGAAAAGGTGAGCATTAATGTGTAGTTAATAATACTGATAATAAGTTTAGTTTTAACTTTTAATTTCCCATTTGAAAAATAAAAATGAATGAGATGGTGTGATTCTTTTGTACAATTTAAATGATAATTGCTCATTCTTTGTATGTACTCGTCTACCCGGCCATAATATTTTTTATAGGTTAAAAATTAATATCTTAATCTCCTGACTGTGCCCACAGACCATCCATTAATGCCCCAGAAGTTCTGTGGTTTTATAGGTTAGAAAAACTTAATTAATGTATAGCAGATCATGTTTGCTAATTTTCTCAGCTAGATTCAGTAGTTAATAATACTGATAATAAGTTTAGTTTTAATTTCCCATTTGAAAAATAAAAATGAATGAGATGGTGTGATTCTTTTGTACAAGTTAAATGATAATTGCTCATGCTTTGTATGTACTCGTCTACCCGGCCATAATATTTTTTATAGGTTAAAAATTAATATCTTAATCTCCTGACTGTGCCCACAGACCATCCATTAATGCCCCAGAAGTTCTGTGGTTTTATAGGTTAGAAAAACTTAATTAATGTATAGCAGAATATATATATATATATATAGAAGTGCAGATCATGTTTGCTAATTTTCTCAGCTAGATTCTGTTAAACTTAATTAATATCACCCCTAAAAATTGATTCTTAAAATGTACCACATAATGACACCTTAGGGCCGTTTTGGCGGTGCATATATATCAACTGTAATTATGTGAGCTTATCCCTGAGCAATCCTTTTTTTTATGCAAAATTGTACAAAATGGAAAAATTTTGGAATCTTAATTAGTCTAAGTGATGAGAATGAAGAATGATAAAACAAATTAATTAAGGTTAAAATAAGTACAAGTTATACGAAACCAAATATAAAATGCACAAAATAAGATTTATGGGTTATTTTGAAAGAAGATTATTAAATGAAAATCTAAAACTGACATATAATTCCTATGTCAACATAGAAAAATAAGCAAAAATTTGACTGAGAATCTAGTTTAGGGCCCTCTCATTGATAAATATATGCAGGTGGTATTGATTTTATATTATAAATTAATAAGTAATTAATTTTAGCAGTTCTAATTATATTCAACCACAATTATTTAAAATTTATCGCTGATTTGTACAATGGCGATGGATTGTCTAGGTAGTGAGTGATGGATCCATTTGCTTCCATTTCTTTGACCTCAACATCACCTTAATTGAACTTTCAATGACATCGATATTTTATTTTTTTCATCTATTTTGAAGTACACATTACATAATTACATAACACATTGAATGCCCATCAAGTAATTATGATGCCATAAAAAAAGAAGTAACCTATGATTTTGACATACATTTCCACGTTGATTCGTCCTTAAATAGAAATGTTTTGATGGAGGGTACAATGCAAGGCTCAAGCACAGCCAGACTCAACATAAATCTAATTGCCAGCCGTAAGGCTCGTAATGGATAAGCATCAGCAGCCAGCAGCCAGCAACCAGCAACCAGTAATTAAGGGGGTCTTCATCAGCACGACATATGCATGCAGCTGCTTTTGTCTCCTTGGTTACAATGCAAGGCTCAAGCACAGCCAGAGTCAACATAAATCTAATTGCCAGCCGTAAGGCTCGTAATGGATAAGCATCAGCAGCCAGCAACCAGCAACCAGTAATTAAGGGGGTCTTCATCAGCATGACATATGCATGCAGCTGCTTTTGTCTCCTTGGTTGAATGAATGTAAATTGTAAAGTCAACTTTAATTAGTAATAGCCCGAGGTTAAATTAAGATGAGGACACGTTCTTCATGTGCATCCAGAGCAACTTTAATCTATATACCTTTTCCTTCAAACTAAACTATTTTATGAAATTCTTGGCCAAAAAAAAAAAAACTATTTTATGAAGTTTCTAATTTTTAATTAGATTTAATAATTGTTAATAATCAAATAATAATACATGTACTACAAATTACAATTACGCCATTACAAATCACATCACCCATAAAGATTATATCTTTAGTAAAAATGTAATAAGAATAGCATTATTGTTACTAATATAATCCGTAAATATAATATAAATAGTATTTTTTTGTGTATTGAAATCACATCATGGTTGATTACTTGATCATACGTGGAATTTTGTTGGGGTTGCAGTTCAAGGCTATATTACATATTAAAGCTAGTTGCACTAGTTGCAACTCATTTTTCACTTTTGAGTTGATATTAAAGTAGCACTGGTTGCAACTCATTTTCTACTTTTGAATTCAAACCGTTTGTTTATTTAATTACAGTTTTATAATTAAATAATTTCTTATTTAGTTAATTTCTTATAAAATGATCTTTAAATAATTATTTAAAAGATAAACAGTTTTGATCATAAAAATAAATTATAAAATTAAAATTAAAAAAAATAGTAAAAAAATAGATAGTATTTCCATTTAAATATATTGAGATTTTAGTAATTTTTCTGAGTAAACAGAAGCCATCTACTTTTCAGAACTGGGTCTCATGCATTGGATTGGCTGCCTCTCCCTTCTGGCCCGTGCTTCTAATTCAACTGAAAACTGAACTTTTAGCTGCAACCTCCGCCAAATGAATTGCCCATTGGGAATAAATGTTGTTTTAAGAAAAGGTTACTATACGTGTGAGAGTTGAACCCTGCATTGAGAAGAAGATGAAAAGTTGCCCTAATTAAAATCTAATTGATAAAAAGTTTCAAAGTTTAAAAGTCCAATCCCCGAATGTTGTACTTCTTCTACCTGATTAGTGGGGAAATAATTAAACAAAGGTACATGCATGCAATAATCTTATTGACATTGATCATGTAAACCATCACACAAGCAAAATAGAATTTTGATTTATTATCAACAGATGTATATAATTTGAAAACATCAAAGTCACATTTCTTCATATACAAAAACCCAACTACCCTGTATATATAATTGGTTTGCAATCAAGGACCACAAAATGTTTGTTCCAAAATGATTTACATGTCAGCATCAACAATTTATTGACTGTTGGGAAATAATTGACTTGTACAATGAAATCATGTGATCTTTTGTATTGTGGTAAAAAGGACAAGCATTTGATTAGAGTTAATGGGCAGACTAGTCTGGGCTTTTATCTTGGTCCTATCAAATGTCACATACAGCTATGGATTGGAGACTCCTTGTCGTCTTTTCCTGCATGGATGAACAAATTAGTAACTAGTAAATTGGAGAAATACTTTTTAACTGTTTGAACAAAAAGTAAGTCACAGTCATTTCACAAACTCAGCATCAAATTATAGTGACTGACTTGACTGACAAAAGTTTCCCTCTTTGATTCTGTTTTATTATCAATACTGGCAAGTCAAATCTTAGTGCAAACAATTCATAGTATCGAAGCAATAAGCATGTTCTTTGAATTTCTGGTAGAATGATGGTGGCTTTTCTCTTTATCAGAAAGTCAGTCCTATTGTTTGGTGACTGAAAATGGAAAAAGAAAAGAACAGAAAAACGAAATTGGAAAATTAAAGGGGCCATAAAGAACAAACTCGCTACAACGCATGTGACAATAGTACACCAATGCGACCAGACTTGGAGCTTCATAATAAAAACAAAGAGAATATAGTGGGTTGGAGCTAGCAGTCACAAGCCATACGGTAAAACATCATTTGCACTATTAAAGATGCATACTAGCTTCATCAAAAAAAAAAACCNAAAAAAAAAAAAAAAAAAAACCAGATGCATACTAGATATTATGCATACCTGCAGCATGAGTCCTCATTTTGGCATCCACCCCAGTCTTCCCAGAAAAAGTTCATCCACGTTTCAGTTCAAGAGTTTGGGACATCAAACATGAAACCAGGCTGGAGGCACCAAATGCTGTTTGAAGTCCTTCATAATTCAACAGCCAAGCCCTTCTTGAACTTGCATCTACTATTGACTCTATTCAGCTCCTCATTCACACTCAGCCTATTTTTCGAAAATTAATATCCATTACAGGACATGTTAAACATATACTAGGATTCTGGGATTTGAATCTGGTTCAACCTGCTAAACCAAATTGAATGCAGAACCATATGGAATAAATCATATCTAATTGGTCTTGGATTCCAAAGGAAATGCTTCTGCACCATTTTCACATTAATTTGCAGAGCAAGATATCTCCTCATAGGAATAGCCAATAAAATGTCTCTTAAATTGGGAATATCCTTCTCAGCCACAACAACAGAAAATGAGCTCCAATCTAGCACCTCACTTAAAGGAGGGGGAAAATTATCTGCAATTATCACGGGGACACACTCATAGTATATGGCCTCAATGATCCTAGGGCTGTTCACTTCATAGCCCATTGGGCAAATGCAATATTTACTTGATCTCATATGTTGGATATATGACATCTTTCGGGAGACTCTAACAGGCAGAGGTCCATAGATTTTCATGTCTTCATGTTTGTCCTGCCAGAATTGGAGAAGTGTGGGGCGGACTCTGCCATGCAAGTTTCCTGCAAAGAAAGCAAGGAGTGGGCGCTGTGAAACTCTTAACCCACCAACATTTCTAAGAGGCTTCCTGGGGGTCCTAATAGTAGTTTCTGGAAGTGAAACATCCTTCCCAGCAACAAAAATTCCTTCAGAGGTGTCAGCGTTGCATAGAGCTTTTATAGTATTTTTAGTTAGTTCCTCATGCAGAGTCAATGTGTAAGGGCCCTGCAGAAGGACAAAAATGAATAGATTTGAGCAATGGATCTTTAAATATCAAGTGAATAGATATCTACTTCAAAAATTACATTCAAAATAACACACAGGCAAAAATTTCTCTCTCATACGTGCAAGCACACATACTCACACCTTTTCAGTTATTCTGCTGAGGTAGAAGCATTTCCAATAAAACTGCAACAAGAGATTCTGGAGGAACAAGTACAATAAAATTGCTAATGCATTTGAATTCGTTTTTATTCTCTCTCTAGAAAAATTAAAATTTGATCACCAAAGAAATCTTAAAACTTTAAAAAGATAGAGAATAGTATAACAGACCATTAGTAATGTGGTACTCTAGAATATTATACTGCTATGATACACATAGGCACATTGTTAAATGTAAATGGGAGTACATACATTACATAACGGTATATAGCAATTTTATGGTTTTTAAAATGGAAATATTATACACATAAAAGCAAGGCTAGTATATTAAGAAAATCAGAAAAGTCAACTAGATGTGAAAATAATGCCATTCATGATGATGGCCATGCGATGAGAAAACATCTCTGTGTTTAAACAGTACAGAAATAGACCAGTACAAATTTGAAGTTCAATTTTATTAAGTATTGTATTACTATGCTTTTTTCATGGGACTGATTTAATATACCACTAATAGAATGAAAATGAATGTCTTCAGTTAGCAAAATCATTCTGGATCCAAAAATTTCTGTGTAAAGAAAGAGCAGATAACCATACCCAGTCATGGCAAGCAACAAGGAAATGATCTGACCCATGTGTGCGGTTCCAGAAAGGATACTTTGCAGCAATTGTGTTTGCATAGTCTCTCATGAAATTTGATAGTGGTTTCAAATTATGTGAATCAGGTACATAAAGTGCCATCTGCAACTGGCGCATACTGTAAGGAAGATAAAATAAGTGAGCCTTTTCTGGGTCTCTTGTGACGAACTGCCTGTTTTCCTCCATCAACTTCATGAACCATCCTTCGGAAGCATAAATTCCTCTGAGATGAGGTGTGTGAAAAATGGGCCTGGCTCCATCACGGTATACGTAAACTTTAAGTATCAGTTCCATCAATTCATAGCTCCTGAAATTTAGGCAAAATTATGGCTTTAAATGGTTCAGAAAATAATACTTATGTTCGATCATTATCATAAGAAAAGGAAGCCTGGTGAACCCAAAGTTGTGCTGCCAGACATTCTGGGAACTATTTTTAGATATCTACAAATACAAATAGGCATAGAAAGGGGTGATTGGGATGGAAGAAAAAGGAAGAACAACACTAACAAAAAGTATTTGGTCATGAGATATTGCACTATCAGCTTTAATAAGTATTCTTTCTTCTGACTGACTCAACAAAATTTGAGACTAAGAATACAAAATTCTATAAATTTCCTTTTCAGGCCAGCCTTTTTAGAAATAATTTTAAACATGAAATGAATAAGGTCCATAATCATCGATTTACTGAGAAACTTATTGATTCATATGGTGCAAAAGAAATGCGGAATAACTTAAGAACAATTACATGAGAACCTAAGGGTCTTAAATATTTCTGAGAAACTTTAATACTAAAAGCCATCTTTAAATGTGTCTGAAAGACTCCAAAACTAATTTCAATACATTCACTGAAATATGGGTAGCAAATGTAAACTAATAGAGATAATCCAAGTGAAATTTGAGCAGAGATGTCAACTTATATTCAATATCTCTGATATTTTGCCATAAATATATGACTTTTAACTTCATTCTGATGTATACTAGACCATGCAATGGATTTCCTTTGACCTATCCTATGTCCAACCACTCTTACTGTTATAACTTATATATCTCAAACATTACATTTAAACACTGCATATGTTCAAGTAGGTGACCTATGAGAGCATATATTTTTTGTCACATGAAGGACTATAAGATCACCCACAATGCACACTGGCAAACATATGAATGATTGACTAGCATGATAAAATAATAAGGCAACAGTATTGTGAGATTACCTTTTGAAAACAGAAATATTTCGAAATATAGGGGCATATAGATCAGGATCATCATCAATAACTGCTGGGGCATGCTCAATCTCTTTCTTTGCATACACAAGTGCCTCATTTGGTGTCAAGGACCAAATGAATCTCTAAAATACATACGATACAGTGGTAAGATCATTGGTAACATCTTCCTTTATCCTAATTCAATGAAAAAGAAACAAGATTACCTGCAAGCGATGAGGCACAGTTCTCCGTGGAGGGGGAGGAGGTACGACCTTTGGCATATTATCTACTTTGTTATTTTTCTTTCTCCTTCTAGATTTTCTTCTTGGAGGAACTGAGGCTCTATCTGGTTCAATTACTGTGGTACTATACGGCTCAATTGGAACTGTGGTATTATCTGGCTCAATTGGAACTGTGGTACTATCTGGCTCAATTGGATCTGTAGTACTATCTGGTTCAATTTGATCTGTGGTACTATCTGGCTCAATTGGAACTGTGGCACCATCTGGTTCAATTGGAACTGTGGCACTATATGACTCAATTGGAACAGAGGGATTCGACTCAATAGAAGAATTCAGTGAAACAAGTTGAAGTCGCTTGACCCTTGGCTCAGTAAAGGTCTCATTCAAGCTCATGCTACTGTTCAAGGATTCGTCTGATGAAATTGCAACGGGCAGAGTGAGGAACCACATGTCCAGCGGATCAGTAAGTATAAGCATTTGCAGTATGACACCAGCTGTTGTCATAATGGCCCCAGTCAAAAATATCCTTTTCCAGTCAATTTTATACCCGGCACAAAGCCGGAAAAATTCTTTCATCAGGATCACAGAAAGGCTCCGCGTTTTCATCTCATTGTGCTAAAAGATTTCCACCTCAACAACATATAAAAATGTAAATTCAAAAGGTCCCACAACCATATCATGAGCATATTAATCTAGAATTCTCCTCAACAAAGGGTCCAGGTTTAGACATTTCAGCTTTCATGACAAGGTCTGCCCAATTTCCAACAACTAGTGTTTGATAATCTCTGAAGCCTGATCCCTCTCTCTCTGAAAGGTGTCAACTCCACGGAATTTGGAAAAGGCAGCTTTCTAGTAAAGAATCAAAATTTGTGAGAGAGAGAGAGAGAGAGAGAGAGATTACAGCAGTCAAAATGATGTTCATCAAGCTTTTGAAGTGATCAAAGATAAAATTATGGGCAACCAAAGTTCTATCATAACATAAACACCTAAATGATAAAATGAAACTAACTTCCACCTGAATTTTAAAGCACAGAGCAACTAAAATGTTTTATATAGCAATATATACAAAATGGGTCTGTTCAAATTTATGTTCAAGCTTCTAGCTCATGCTTTACCAAATCATAGCATCCATTGTCGGACTGAAACTACTTATAATTGTCATCATATTGCCTTCAGATACAAGTTATACAACTAGAACTCATAACAATAAAATTGCATATCTTGCTAAGTATCATAACTCAAAAGTCTGTGGCAAACCCAAAATGCCAAATTCAATTTTGCACAGTTGAACAATGAAAAAACTATTGGACCAATATTGTCCTTCATCCACTTCAATTAAACGGCCTATAAGATGCTTCAGGTTTGGTCCGACTGTTCACTAAAAATTAATAGCAGATTTAATAACAAAAAATAAACATATCAAAATATCAAAATATGCCATAGCTTATAGGCTATAAAAGGTACTCCAAAATCTTTACCTTTCAAATCATCCAAACTTGGGTTTTCCACTTTTGTTCTTTTGATTTCAAAATTGTCAATTATTCAATAAATTTGGAACTCTAGAATTAGAAATTAAGAAAACAAAGGCAACAGAGCAATAGAGGAATAGATTAATACATGACTGATAACTATACCATACCTTGATCCAGTGAGGTAGAAGAAGAGAGTCAGCTGAGCTAGAATTGAAGGAATGGTGGGAAGTGGTTTTGAGAAGTGAATTCAGAGAAGGTGATGGGATCTAAGCTGTGCCAGTCAATGAAGAAAATATGTGGGAAACAGAGAGGTGATGGCGAGACAACCGGTAACGGTTTCGGACTTTTGACTATTCAAGCAAACAAGTTCTAACACGACAAGCAACTAATTGAAAATTGGAAAAAATGAAAACAAAAATTGTCGATGGGAGCTATAGCAACAGTTGCTTACTAAGTTCTACAATTCTTAGTTTACTCGCATTTTCATATTCACATTGGATTTTTAAAATATTATTGTCTTTTAAATATGCAGTATGGTACATAAAAAATTACGTGAAAAAAAATATATATACATCCAAAAATGTGCAAATTTTTCTCGTATGGTTATGGCACCTAGATTAAAAAAAAATTAAGAAAAATGTTGATTTAATAGCATTTTTATTTACTTAAATTACATTGAAGGAATGGTGATGCTCGCGTGGGAGATTATAATGATAATTCTGCCTATAAGAGAGTCATGAATCATATTAGGCTGTGCCTAAATCATCTCCATTAATTAGGTATCCTGTGAGATTATACAATAAATGATTGATATCCTTTTTCTTTTTTTTTTACAAAATAGGTCTTCTTTAAAAAATACACTCATAAAATTTTATGTCATTATTTTTTATAAAATTTTAGCCATTGAAAACAGAATAGAAAAAGAGATAAGCTCAATCGCTAAGATTTTAAGTTGGTACCAAACAAGTAGAAAAAAACAGATAAGGATCCTTTTTTCAAATTCAAACCTTTATGACTCCTCTGGTATCTTGCAATGGCAACCAACAAAAGGGAAAGACAATTTGAGTCAATCCAATAATAGATTCTCCAATGGTTAAGGTTGTTACAGAATCATGTAAAGTACAGCATCTTGACTTGAATGGTTCTCAAATTGTCACGATTGGGCTTTGTACTTTATTTAATAGACACTTTTACTCAAAATGTGGAAACAAATATACATATTAAAATATATATTGATGAGACAATTAACAAAATAAATATAGATTAGTCTATTTTTCTTTACATAACCTACTATTATGCAAATGTGGGTAAAAATTGTTACTAGTTACTAGTTACTACTGCCAATTTTTCTTGTAGTGAGATGATGTATTTATTAACAAATTGGACATAATAATACTAAAAGTCTAACCATAGGTAATGTATGAAAATAGTCGACAAGATTTCCTTGACAAATAGGCGACAAAGCAATTAGCAATTTCCTCACTACAAGCCTTTAGCAAGGAAATGGTGAAAATGCATACTTTTAGCCAAGAGAAATATATTTATTAAGAGCTTATTTCTTGTATTAAATAAATAATATGTTATTGATTTATTTTTTTCAATTAATATTCGTTATTATATAGGGTCCACAAAGGTACTCAACTTTTAGTCTTGCCTAGAGCTTTTAAATCGTGGGAAATGATTATTGAGTGACAATTACACTAATTTTTTATATTATAAAATCAGAAGAAAAATTTAGTATTACAACTTTCATCAAATTATGATTTTCTCAAATACTTTTTGACTAGATTAAAAAAAATCATTCTAAATGCTCGTGCAGCTATGGTTGGATGTCTGTCTCACAACCTAAAAAGAAAAATTCTTCGACAACCAAGTA
>QANT01000603.1:0-57719 GCA_003254885.1 Purshia tridentata
ATCATGGCAAAGGAAAAAGAAAGAAAAAAAAGGAGGAGTTTGCCTTTCGCTTAAACTCTAGCTACCAGGAGGGTCCGAAAAAATGTGTAAAGGTTGGGCCCTGTTTTAACGCCAGGGAGTGCAAGAAAGGGCATAAAAGAAAGTGTGAGTTATAGACCGCTCTGATTTTTTCTCCTCTCTTAGAATAATACCTTAATGTTTTTTTATTTTTAACCAAGGACCAAAAATACTGTTCAAATTTTTTAATTAAGAAAATGTGTACTATTATTCTAAAATTAAGGATATTTAAATCTTAATATTATCCTAATATTATCATAATATTATCCTAAATATATATTAACTTAATATTATAATATTATATTATCTTATATTATATATCCCAACATTATCATATTATCCTATAATTAACTGTGATATTTAACTGTACCAAACGAATGATTGACTTTGGTTTAAAGATATATTTCAATTTTACCAACTGATCAATTGGCTTTGGTTTGTCAGCTTTTATGTTAGGGTTTTGCTCTAAAATTTTGGGCCCGAACTCAATATATACCCTAGGAAAGGATGGGGTGAAGAGATGAGGATTTACCCTCAAAACTCAAAAAATGAAGCAACTTAAATATATATCAGTAACTTTTTATAAACCCCCTAATTACCAAAAAAATTTTCTAAGCCACATGTGTTCGTTTACCTTCCTGTCCCTCTAATTCTGTCTCAAATGACACTTTTCTCCTCATACGTACCATGATATTTTAGATAATGATTAATGGATAAAAACTTGAGCAAATTTTTTTAAACCCCCTAATTATCAAAAAAATTTTCTAAGCCCCCACTTATTTAGAAACTCTCCCAAAACCCCCTAAAACTTATAATGCCTCTTTTGCCCTTCTGACATATTCTGATGCGCGATGACATGGACTGACGCGCGTGCTGACACGAACTGACGCGCGCCACAGTTACACTTCAACACAGTTACACTTCAATACAGTTACACTTCAATATAGTTACACTGTCACTGAAATTGAAACTGAATTTTAAACAAATAGTTACATTGAAACTCAATTTCAGAAATACAATTACACTAAAAATAACTACAAATAATTACACTATTATTTTTCAACAAGAAAACAAACTTGCAAGCCCATTAAAAAAAAAAGAAATTAGACATTCATTGAAAAAACAACTACACCTTCACTAAACAAACAGTTACACCTTTACTAAAAAATAATTACAGCATTATTCTTTTAGTGAGAAGAAAATATAATTACACCATTACAATAAAAATAATAGTCCCTAATTTAAAATCCCCTAGCCATTCAAAAACTTGAATTTAGTTTCACTAAAAATTGAATTCAGTTTCATAGTTTCAGTGAATACAGTAAAATTAAATTCAGTTTCACTAGATGCATCGAAACTGAAACCGAAAAACAAACAAAACACTTGTTATTTGTTATGTATTGTTATTGTAGTTAATTATGATCAGTTATCTAAAATTTATATCCTAGTGCTTCATTATGATAACAGATCAAATTAATTTAAAAATAACAAAATATATATGGATCAAATTGATTTTTACAAAATGGATCATTATATTGAGACCATTACGACCAAATAGAGCATGGGTTAAGCTAGAAGAGATTTGAAGACATCAAAAAGGCTTCTCCTGCTTCCCGTAGAAATTTTTTAGCCCAAGGTATATAAAAAGGAAAAAATGGTGGACAATGAAGTTGATCCAGTGGTGTATCTTACTGCTTAATTATGTTACTTGCTCCAGCACTCCAGCTTGCTCCGGCGCTGATCTCATAGCTTGACCTTTCATAAGTGGGACCAGAATAAAGCGTCCATAATAAAGACTTTTATTAATGGAAATTTTTTGATGTATTCGGCGAACTAGAGGAGAGAGAGAGAATCGGAGGAGAGAGAGGTTAAGCAGAGAGAGAGAGAGAGTTTTATGCAGAGGGAGGAAGAAAAAATGAAACAGGGTATAATTGGAATTTTATTTAAAAAGGGGGTCAACTGTAGATGGTGTGTAGGTTGACTAGGGGGTTTAGGAAAATATTAAGTGAAAAATTGGGGGTTTTGAGAGAGCTAAATTTTGGGTGGAGGCTATAAGAAATTTTATCTCTAACTAGGGGGTTTATAATTATTTACATTAAAAACTTTATGATATATCTGTAGAGGGATGAGGCCAAGAGAATACCCAAGGAAAGACTGAGTTATTGTATATTTGTAACGAAACGTAATACTACATCTCATTTATTTATGTTTTTGCATACGCTCTACTTTTTCTTTCCACAAGAAAGAAGCTCTCACTTATCTATATATATACTAAATTTTTGACACGCACTAATGCATATGTAAATGAAACTTTCTAATTATAAAATTTGTTAATTATTTAATATTATTTATTTGTTAGCTAATTATTTTAAAAAAATTTGAAAAACTTAACTATTTTATAACTCTCCACACTCTCCACTTAATAAGATGGTGGAGTGTTTTTGTTTTTATTTCTTATTTTTTTTAATAACTTAATTTTACATTTGTGCCCTTAGTTTTATTATGTTAGTTTAATTTAAGTCTTTAATCTGATAAAAAGTTGTTTGGATAAATAAAGAATTGATAAAACTTGTAACACCACCAAATTTCTTTGTTGGCTTTATAATAGTAAAAATAAAATAAAAAAAGAATTAAATAATTAAATTTGTGAATTTTAAGAAAAGAGACTAGTGAATATCTGAAGAGGAAGGAAAAGCTACAACTTTTAATTTGTAAATAATTTATAGTGTTATTAGAAATTTTTTTAATATTTTATCCAAGTGGCATTTATATAAGCAAAAAATAGTCTCCCAATAGCCATTTAGGTGCTACGTCATCAATTTTGACGAATTAGCGGGTAGAAATCATAGAGTAGACAGAAATTCCAAATAATAATGTAAGATTCTAAAAAGTAAAAACTTACATCATTTACAAGCTTAAAATGCTTCTATGTGGGTTCCCCCTATTATACAGTTGTTAATTAAAGACAATTGAAAGTGTCCAGGCCCGGCTTTTTCCTGGTTAGTTTATTTAGTTATTGGGCTGCTGGGCCCCATAGCCAGGACTAGTCTGGTTATTTTAATTTGTAATCTAAATACAGTTGGCATTTTTTTTGTAAACAATGACAAGCCAAGCCACTGAAGTTGACGAAAACAAAGGGCAACTCAATTTTCACAGCCATAACCCAACGTGCTTGTTCTCTCTAGCGTTTGTGCTACCAATGGTTGCTACCTGAGCTCTGCTAACTCAACAATGAAACCTGCAGTCCATCAACTAGCATCCTGCAACGTGGCAGTGATCGGAGCCGGCGCCAGCGGCCTGGTCGCCGCACGAGAGCTCCGGCGTGAAGGTCACAAGGTCGTAGTCTTTGAGAAAGGAGACCAAATCGGTGGCACGTGGGTCTACACTCCAAAGGTAGAGTCTGACCTGCTTGGAGTCCACCCAGATAGAACCACTGTCCACTCAAGCATGTATGAGTCTCTCAGGACCAACCTCCCAAGAGAGTTAATGGGGTTCCGGGACTACCCCTTTGTGGCCAGAGAAGAAGATAAAGAAAGAGATCCGAGAAGGTATCCGGGTCACAGAGAGGTGTTGATGTACTTGAAGGACTTCGCAAAAGAGTTTAGAATCTTTGAGATGGTGAGGTTCGAGACTGAGGTGGTGTTTGTGGGTTTGGTGGAGGGTGGCAAGTGGAAGGTGAAGTCCAAGAGTAAGAGAGGTGAGGTTGAGGATGAAATTTATGATGCTGTGGTTGTCTGTAATGGGCATCATACTGAGCCTCGTGTTGCCCAAATTCCAGGTATCAATACCATTTCTGATTATCATTTTTAGTTGATGAAGATTAATTGGATTTTGAGATTATTTGATTTGTGTAGTTCACGTTTTGGATTTGAATATCTAAAGCTCTGAACTCTGTACTGGTTTTACAGGTACTGTTCTTGAGGAATTTGAATTGTATTGGATTTGGGGTCCTTGGGATGAATGGAAGAGGAGTTTTTTTTTTCTTTCTAATTTAAGGGATTACAATTTGCCATAAAGTTTGGACCTTTTATATATATATTGGTTTAGGGAACTAATTGATTATACTTGTGTGAGCAAAAATTGGATTAATTAAGGGAATACAGTTACTTTGCATACACTGAGAGAGATTTTAATGCTGGGTCCATGCTTATGTAATGAATTTGTAGAATATAACAAAATAGAATTTGGTTCTTATTTCGTACGTACTTTTTCTCCTTATCCTTAATGTCGATTATTGCATTCTTTTCAGGCATCGATACATGGAATGGGAAGCAAATGCACAGCCACAATTATCGTACCCCTGAGCCATTTCGAGCTCAGGTCTGTTTCACTTTCTGCATTTTCAAATCTTCAAGATTGTGTTCAACTGAGTTTCCGATATGATCATAATTAAATGTGAAACAAAGCAATTTAATTTTAGCGGAACTGTGGAAGTAGGCCGGTCAAAGTTAATAGGGTAAATTATTTAGAGAATCATAATTAACATACTTGGGTTTTTGTTTTCTTTGACCTCGATCTATATAGAGGTTACTGGTGGTTAGCTCCTCTTATCAATTACCTGCTTTGCATAGGTTGTAATTTTGATAGGGAGTGGCCCTAGTGCTATTGACATTTCTCGGGACATAGCTGGAGTTGCCAAAGAAGTTCACACTGCATCTAGATCTGTTCCTGATGAAACCAATGAAAAGCAGCCCGGCTATGATAACCTGTGGCTTCATTCTATGGTAAAAGAACTCACCCATGGTAAGAATGGGGTGGCTATTATGAGCCGGCCGATGCTGTCCGAAGTTCTGATATTATTTAAATTTTAAAACAATGCAGATCAAAAGTTCCCATAAAGATGGTAGTGTTGTTTTCCAAGATGGGAGTGTTGTCCTCGCTGATGTCATTCTTCACTGCACAGGGTATACTTGCATTGGCTTATTTTGGGACTTGATACTACTATATAATGTTCCATATAGAATGTGAAGTAATGGGAAGTGCAACAATGATAAAAGAGCAAATGGTAATCTGACTTTGTTTTTTTCAAGGTACACATATAATTTCCCTTTTCTTAGAAATAATGGCATTGTGACTGTGGATGACAACCGTGTGGAGCCACTGTACAAGCATGTCTTCCTACCTGTTTTAGCTCCTTCACTTTCCTTTGTTGGGCTACCCTGGAGGGTATTTCTCTGCTTTAATCTATATGCCATATTTTGGATCATTCTTTTGATGGTAAAGTAAATTTTCAATATCATGGTGCTAGGTTTTTCCTTTCCCCTTGTATGAAATTCAAAGCAAGTGGATAGCAGGTGTTTTGTCTAATCGAATTGCACTTCCATCCAAAGAAGAGATGATGGAGGATGTCAAAGCTTTCTACTCTTTACTTGAAGCTTCGAGCACACCTAAGCTATACACGCATAGCCTTGGTGATCACCAGGTAAATTCAGTTTTTTCGTGTGCCTGTGCATGTCCATGTTTTTATAGTCTCAACCAACTGTGGTTATTGGTGTGCTTGGCGCGCCTTTGGTAGAATGCACAATGCTCAATGCAGTACTATCTTTCTCAATCTTCCTGGAGAGTTCAGTTTGCACTCGTTATATTTGCATGTTATATTCATGAGAAAGATAAATGCAAAAACTTATGGGAAGACTATTATAATATATGATGTTGTTGCTAGTCCCTTTGTCTTTCTCAGAAAATATTCAATAAAATTCTCCTTTTAATTTATCTTTATATCATGAACAAAATAAACATTCCAGTGTTTTTGCATGCAGTCTGAATATTATGACTGGATTGCAGCTCAGTGTGGGTGTCCAGTCTCCGAAGAATGGAGAAAGCAAATGTTCTTAGCAGCTATAGAGAACGTGCGTGCCCGACCAGAGACATACCGGGACGAGTGGGAAGATCACCATTTAGTATTACAAGCTCATGAGGACTTCAGAAAATACACCTTCAATTAAATTATATTGAATCTTGGCACAAATATCCAATATAATCTTGATGTGCCCTTACTCTTTAAGGGATAACCTAGTGGTTAATTAGGAAATGAGTTTTCCTCCCAAAGGGGTTGGGCTCAAGTCACAAATATTGTGTTATGTAATTCAGCAAGGAAAAACAATTGTGATGTGTTCCATGTCATTATAAGATGTCGAAAGATGGATTAAAATTAAGCTGCTTTCTTTATTTTCTCTATGGAATACTTGGAGATAAACTCAACGAAACGTGAAGGTTGCTAAAGCTTAATTGCTACTCTTCATTTGAAGCTTCTAGCAAACCCAAGTGATATTATCAAGTACATACAGAGTTAAGAACTTATATATACTGCGTGATGCCTATGTCCCAACTTGCATGGTGGAACACATACAGAGTTAAAGATTTGGTGATCCACCGACTATTAGCATTTTTGTCGTTAACACAATATTAGCATTTTTTTAGTAAATTAGTAAACATTGACTACTAGCATTTTTCTGGGAGCAAACAACGACTAGCTACTAGCATTTTTTAATTAAACAATGACTATTAGAATTTAGAATTTTCCGACCAAAAAAATGACTATTTTTTGGTCAGATAAACAATGACTATTCGCATTTTTCTTGCCAACAATTTTTTATCGAATTCTAGCAAACAATGACTATTAATTAGCATTTATCTAGTCAACAATGAATATTAGCATTGATCTGTTGCTGATGAAGCCATTGAAAAGCAGACTGGCTATGACAACATGTGGCTTCATTCTATGGTAAAAGAGTTCACCCATGGTAAGAAGTGGGCGGCTATGATCAGTTCATCAAGGCTATTTTCATTATTTTTGAGTCTGATGCTGGAAGATAGGTAGATCCAAAGTTTTCATATAATTTAAACCAATGCAGATCAGAAGTGCCCATGAAGATGGTAGTGTTGTTTTCAAGGATGGGAGTGTTGTCCTTGCTGATGTCATTCTTCATTGCACAGGGTATAATTGCTTTAGCTTGTTTTAGGAATTGAAAATAATGGGAAGTGCAAAATGGTAATCCACTGATTTTTTTTTTTTTTTCAAGGTACAAATATCACTTCCCTTTTCTTGAAAGTAATGGCACTGTGACTGTGGATGACAACCGTGAGGGGCCACTGTATAAGCATGTCTTCTCACCAGTTTTGGCTCCGTCACTTTCCTTTGTTGGGGTACCATGGAAGGTTGTTGATGCAAAAATCTGCTCAGACCTTTGCAAACAACTTAGAAGTGGATTTCTGCTGACGTGAACGAGCTGGTGAGTTGGGTGGATGATTCAAGCACGTCAGTTAATTGGTTTTGGACTTCTTCCTGCAAACTGGTCAGAAAAGAGCACCGGTGTGGTACCAGCCGAAGGTACTCAATGGCAAAGTCAGATGATGCAAGGAAGAAGATGCAAAAGTGGATGAACACAGCAAGAACTTGGGAGGAAGATGAAGGAAAAGAGGTATGTTTCTGGGGTTATTTCTCCAGAGCTTAGGCAAGTTTTTGGCTAAGTTGTGTGTGTCCCCTTGCCTTCCTGAGGATGCTCTTATTTATAGGCAAAGGATATAAGATATTTCTTTTGAATATGTAGGGGTAATCATGGTGCATTGTAAGTATTAAATGCTAGGTTTATGGTAGATTAGGTGGCTGACAAACTCCTCACTTAATGCAGGAGAGGCGATTACCGAATGGCTGGAAGTCACTGGCATTAAATGGAAGTAAGGCAAAAGCGACTGAGCAATAAATGTAAAGCATAAATGTACCTTCTGTGTCAGGCGCAATAACTACTGGTGTGGATGTGCTCGGCTCGGAAGGGGATGAGTCGAAGAGGTTCGATTTGCTCCGAGCAAGGCTTTGAATTGCAATGAACCCAAGTGGTCGTTGGTTCTCCCAGACAATGCTCGACTCGGAAGAGACAATGGCTTCCGATCCAAACACAAGAAGGATGAGATGGTAGTCAGAAAGCCCCTTGCCTGACGGAGAGTGCTCGAAGACATCTCAGTTGGATCTAAGCAGAGGATCCAATCCGAACATTGGTAACTCATTGGCCTTCGCTTATCTGAACATGGTAGGTACGTTTCATTCGGATCGGATTTAAGCAATGGGATCCGATCTGGAACAGTTGCCTCGGTGGACCGTTGTTTGAGGTGGTAGAGTTGCACTCAGATGCGAGACTCCACGTGGCCTAAAGACGTTGACCATTGACTCCATTGAGGGTGTCATCCCCAAACAAAGGTATTTCGATACTAATTTATATGCCATGTTTTGGTTGGATCAACCGTTCGGTTCATTCTTTTGATGGTCAGAGTAAATCTTTAAGTATCATGGTGCCAGATTTTTCCTTTCCCCATGTTTGAAATTCAAAGCAAGTGGATAGCAGGTGTTTTGTCTAATTGAATTTCACTTCCATCCCAAGAGGAGATGATGGAGGATGTCAAAGCTTTGTACTCTTTACTTGAAGCTTCTAGCGCACCCAAGCAATACACCGATAACATTGCTGATTACCAGGTAAATTCAGTCTCTTTGGTTGCCTGCCTATGCTATTAATAGTGTCAACGCATCTGATCTTTGGCAGAAGTTCATTCATCTTCAGTGGTTGAGAGCACTGGCTTCATGTAATTTCTAAATGGGATTTTGTTTCAGATTGGTGAGACTGGATCGACACATGAAAAACAAATTTAAGCACATCTGTCATGTCTTTTTCTTTATTGGCCGGCCACATCTCTCGTCTAAACATCAAAATTTAGGTCCTTTAAGAATCAATAACAGTGGTTCTTGGCCTAATGCAGAATGCAGAATGCAGCTTCAATTAAATATGTTGCACTAGTTAAAGCATGATGTTATATTATCACTAGCTATCTGCTTCTTTTCGCTAATCAAGCATCAAGATTTTCATTGATACTTGTTTCCCAAATCACATGTCTTCCATTGTTTAGTATGTCTCCTTGTTCACACTCAATCATTGTTAATTTTAGGTTTTTTCTTCCAAGAATCGGCTTAAGTACTAGTCTTTCTCAGACACTATTCAATACTCTTTTCCTTTTAATTTTACTACTCTCTATACTAAAATTTTTGGATGTAAAGCTGAATAGAATTCAGTGCTTCAAGAAACCCTAACTTATATTGCAAGTAATCTCATCCAGGGTGTGGACAATGACATGTGTCAAGATCTTTTAACATAGAGTGTTTCACTGGCAGTAACATACAGTAATTGGGTGGCTTTATCCTATACTGGTATGAACAGAATAAATATTTCAGTTTTTTTTTTTTTTTTTTTTTTTTTTTNTTTTCCAGCTTGGATATGATGATTGGCTTGCAGCTCAGTGTGGGTGTCCAGTCTTTGAAGAATGGAGAAAGCAAATGTACTTTGCTGCTTTTGGGAACGTACATGTCCGGCCAGAGACATACCGAGATGAGTATGAATATCACCATCTAGTATTGCAAGCTCATGAGGACTTCAGAAAATAGAAACTACCAAAACATGCAATATTATTTTTATTAATACTAGTATTATACTAAACTACCAATACTTTTCGTACAAATATATATCTATCAAATATTATATGTTATGCATCATATTTGATTAAACTACAATGTATAATGATATACAATTAGTATTATTATGATTAAACCAAAAATGAACCGAAAATATAATGAAAATAAACTGAAAGTACTAAATACCAAAATCACCAAAATTGAATCGAAAACCAAATTATACCAAAAAATACCGAACCGAAAATTGGTTTTGGTAAGCCTCATTGCCGAATCAAACCGAACAATTGGCAGCCTTACTCTACGTGATTTTCAAATATTTATGACTGTTTAATCTCTCTACAGGTACTTTATTTTTTGAAAAATTTTAGCAAAAAAGTCCAATAATTTCGGTGTCGGAGTCATATCAGAATTGTAATTTCAAAGTTATCTAAATAATGACTTATAATAAGTGACTCATATCGGAAAGTTCCACTGTTGTTGGTGTATGATACTCTGTTTTGTCCCGGACGCAAAATGACCATTGAGCAGTTGGTAGAGCAAGCGTTTTCTAGTAAGACAAGCCACTGTCGTTACAAAAAAGGACTAATCCTCTGCGAGCCAAAATTGGTGCAAGACTATACTGTTCCATAGTTTTCACAACCTGCCGTGTTCTCTCTAGCGACTGTGCTACCGCTGGTTGCTAGCTAAGCTAAGCTAAGCTAATTCGACAATGCAACCCGCAGTCTACCGCCTGGAATCCCGCCACGTGGCAGTGATCGGAGCCGGCGCCGCCGGCCTGATTGCCGCACGTGAGCTCCAGCGAGAAGGTCACAAGGTCGTAGTCTTCGAGCGAGAAGACCAAATCGGTGGCACGTGGGTCTACAATCCAAAGGTGGAGTCCGACCCACTTGGGCTCAACCCGAATAGAGCCGCTGTCCACTCGAGCATGTACAAGTCCCTCAGGACCAACCTCCCGAGAGAGGTCATGGGGTTCCGGGACTACCCCTTTGTGGCCAAGGAAGAGAGAGACCCAAGAAGGTTTCCTGGTCACAGGGAAGTGTTGATGTACTTGAACGACTTCGCGAGTGAGTTTGAAATCTGTGAGATGGTGAGGTTCCAGACTGAGGTGGTATTTGTGGATTTGGTGGAGGGTGGCAAGTGGAAGGTGAAGTCCAAGAGTAAGAGAGGTGAGGTTGTGGATGAGATTTACGATGCTGTGGTTGTCTGTAATGGGCATCATACTGAGCCTCGTGTTGCCCAAATTCCAGGTATCAATACCATTTCTGATTATCATTTTTAATTGATGAAGATTAATTGGATTTTGAGATTATTTGGTTTGTGTAATTCACGTTTTGTATTTGAATATCCAAAGCTCTGAAATTTATATCGGTTTTGAGATTTGTTCATAATTGTATTGAGTTGGGGTTGCTCCTTGATGTATGGAAGAGGAGGAGTTTGATTTTTTGATTTTTGTTTATAGTAATTTAAAGGATTATACCTGATTGGTTATGGGTTGTGCGAGTATAAATTGTATTCAAATGAGGGAATACCTTCATGAAAGGAGCTTTTGAGGTTGCAAATTTGAATTACATGTTAACTCCTTGGAGGGAAATGGTGGAAAACTTGTAATAAGGTTAAGTTACACGGGATGGAAAATGAAAAATAATTCCTGCCCCGATAGGTAGAGGATTAATTTATGAAACTTATATGGGACTTTTTTTCTAATGCTGAGTCCATGCTTATGTAATGTATTTTGCAGGATATAACAAAATTCAAATTTTGCTTCTTATTTTTTCTTCTTTCCCTAAACGCTATATAGCCATATACATTGTTTTCAGGCATCAATGCATGGAAAGGGAAGCAAATTCACAGCCATAATTATCGTACCCCTGAGCCATTTCAAGATCAGGTATGTGATCACTTTCTGCATCCTGTAGAAACAATGCAACTTCTAATAGAAACAGGTCAAAGTGTAATTATTTAGGAAATCATAAAAGAATTGAGTTTTTGTGCCCATGAGCCTTAGCTCAAATAGCTTGGGATGAGTGGGGTGATCATTTATGCAAAACAAAGCAACTTCTAGTAGGAGCAGTTCAAAGTTAATAGGGAGAATTATTTAGGCTCTTGTAAAAGACATAGGTTTTTGTTTTCTTTCACCTCTAGACAGTGATTTGCTTCTCTTATCCATTTCCTGCTTTGCAAAGGTTGTAATTTTGATAGGGAGCGCCACTAGTGCTATTGATATTTCTCGGGACATAGCTGGAGTTGCCAAAGAAGTCCACATTGCATCTAGATCTGTTGCTAATGAAACCATTGAAAAGCAGCCTGGCTATGATAACATGTGGCTTCATTCTATGGTATAAGAACTCACCCATGGTAAGAATGGGGTGGCTTTGATTAGGCTGATGCTGGAAGATAGGTAGATCCAAAATGCTGATATTATTTAAACAATGCTGATATTATTTAAACCGATGCAGATCAAAAGTGTCCATGAAGATGGGAGTGTTGTTTTCCATGATGGGAGTGTTGTCCTAGCTGACGTCATTCTTCACTGCACTGGGTATACTTGGTTTGGCTTGTTTTAGGACCTCATGCCATTATTTAATGTTCCATAGTGAATGTGAATAATGGACAGGGCAACAAAAATGGAAGACTAAATAATAATATATGTATATATTTTTTTCAAGGTACAAATATTATTTCCCTTTTCTTGAAACCAATGGCATTGTGACTGTCAATGACAACTGTGTGGAGCCACTGTACAAGCATGTATTCCCACCAGCCTTGGCTCCATCGCTTTCCTTTGTTGGGCTACCATGGAAGGTGTTTCTCTACTTGAAATTATATGACATATTTTTGGTTGGATATTTTGGTTTATTCCTTTTATGGTCCAAGTGAATCTTTGAATATCGTGGTGACAGGTTACTCCTTTCATCATGTTTGAACTTCAGAGCAAGTGGATAGCAGGTGTTTTGTCTAATAGAATTGCACTTCCATCCCAAGAGGAGATGATGGAGGATGTCAAAGCTTTCTACTCTTTACTTGAAGCTTCTGGCACACCTAAGCGATACACTCATAACATTGCTGATTCTCAGGTAAATTCAGTCTAATTGGTTGCCTGCCTATATTGTTAGTTAGTGTCAACCCATATGACCTTACCCAAAGTTCTTTCGTCATCAGTAGTTGAGAGCACTGGCTCTGGAGTATTTGCTAAATGAATTCTGGTTTAGATTGGCTTGACGGGATCAAAACACTAATGCAATAAAATAACTCAAGCATATCTATCTTGTCTAAACATCATATTTTAGGCCCTTCAAGAACCAATTGATATGGTACTTGACCTTAGACTGAATGCTGTTTCATGAAAAACCTAATGGGAAATCTATGTTGCAGCCGGTTTCCTCTATGTTATTACCATTATCTGCTTCCTTTCGCTAATCAAACATCAAAATGTTCATTGACACTAGTTTCCCAAATCATTTGTTTTCTGTTGTTCTGTACATCTCATCATACGCATCCAATCTTGTCAATCTTGCTTTTCTCTTTTCAAACCACTGATTTATGTGTTGTAGATGAGCAAAGACTTCTTAGCTAAAGCTACTAGTCTTTCTCAGACACTATTCAATATTTTTTCCCTTTAATTTTTACTAGTCTCTTTACATGGTATCTTTATATCATGAACAGAATAAATATTTCATTATTGTTTTCTGTAGTTTGGATATGACGATTGGCTTGCAGCTCAGTGTGGGTGTCCAGTCTCTGAAGAATGGAGAAAGAAAATGTACTTTACAGCTTTAGAGGACTATTATTCCCGACCGGACACATACCGTGAACGGGAAGATCACCATTTAGTATTGCAAGCTCATGAGGACTTCAGGAAATACACATTAAATGGAGTTGTGAATGGATAGGTGATATCAAATGATGTCTTGCTCAGATGAAGGTGAAATAACTTATTTCTTTTTGAACTTGGCATTAGCGTTTTATATAATCTTGATGTATATTGGAGTATACCCTATTGGTTAGGAAATGAGGTTTCACCCCCATCAGGGTTTGGATTCAAGTCACAAATGTTGTGTTATGAAATTTAGCAAGTTAGAAAAAAAAAACCGCCACGTGTTCCTATGTGAGATGTTGATTGATGAGTTAAAAATTGATGAATAAAATGTAAGCTGCTTTCTTTCTTTGCTGTATGCCTGTATGGAATACTTGGATTGAAATTTAACGAAACTTGGATTAAACAAAAGGGAGATTCTATTTGTAGCTCCCAACTGCACATTATATGATTATAATTTATATCTCATTTTTCAATCACATAAATTAAAAAAACAAAAAACAAAATCCCACATTTATGGAGATTCTATTCATAGTTCCCTTCACCAACGGCTTCACCGGCTGCCACCTCCTCACTCTCTTCCTACCACCAGAACCCCTTCCTTCCCTCTCATTCTACACAAAATACATAAATAATTAAAAGCAGTCAAAACTTTAGAAACATTTACCATTTTTATTTTTAGTAAATTATCTCTTAGTATCAAACCACTAAAATTTGGTGTAAAGAATCCTAACTTAAAATTTTGTGTAAAGGATAATTTATGAATTTTTTACAAATGTATTTGTTGTATATTTACAGATGAACTTGTTGTATTACATAGATGCACTTGTTGTATTTTTACAGATGCACTGACTTTTTTATTTTTACAAATGTATTTGTTGTATATTTACAGATGCACTAATTTTGCAGATGAACTTGTTGTATTACATAGATGCACTGATTTTACAGATGTACTTGTTGTATTTTTACAGATGCACTGACTTTTTTGCCCAAATGCACTGATTTTGTAAATACACTTAATTTTTTGTATAAATGCGAAGGCCCTTATTTGACTTTTAGCTCAACTTACTTTGTTTGATTATCCTTTAGACTAATAATTTCAGTTGTCGGACTCTACAAACTTACTTGGCAAGTTATTCTTTAGACTAATAATTTTAATTGTCGAACTCTATAATGTAACGTACCCTTCTTTATGTTGAAGAACTTATTTCTTTCTTGAATATGACAACTTATCACAACTCGATCCATTTTTTTACACTATAAAAACTTATCTATCACATATATATACGTTTTTTATTTTAATTTTATTATTACGTGACTATTGGATTATTACAATATAGATTGAAAATACTAAAATCTAACCAAAATTTAAAAATAAAAAAGTATTTATAAATTAATAAAATATTTAAGTATTACATAATGACCAATATAAATTTTTTTTTCCATAGAAGTCAATGAATTTTAAAATTATATTTTACTTTAATTACTAAATCTAATTTACTCTTGGTCAATAGTTATTAAAATAAAATTATAAAAAAAAATATTAATTAAAATATAATTGTAAAATATTTTATTAATTTATTTGTAATTAACCTAAATAAAAACTTCCAAATAATTTTTTTCCTCAAATTTTATGCATTGTTTTTCATTTGTTTTTTCACCTTTCTAATGATTTATCTTTCCCTCTATTATTCCACATCTTTCTTTTCTATTTCTTCAACCAAAAAAACTGACCTTCAAAATAAATAAAAAATGTTACGCTACAGGCCCAAGATGACGCCGCTTTCCCTCGCCTTGTCATCGACACCGACGCGCCGTGTTCTGTCTAACTCTGTTATCCACAATTCGACAGTGCAGCAACCCGCACTCCACCAAATCTCCTCCCGCCACGTGGCAGTCATCGGCGCCGGCGCCGGCGGCCTCATTGCCGCACGTGAGCTCTGGAGAGAGGGTCACAGGGTCGTGGTCTTCGAGCGAGAAGACCAAGTCGGTGGCACGTGGGTGTACACCCCGAGAGTGGAGTCCGACCCACTTGGGCTCGACCCGAATAGAGCCGCTGTCCACTCGAGCATGTACAAGTCCCTGAGGACCAACCTTCCGAGAGAGGTGATGGGGTTCCGGGACTACCCATTTGTGGCCAAAGAAGAAGATAAAGAGAGAGACCCAAGAAGGTTTCCGGGCCACAGAGAGGTGCTGGTGTACTTGAAGGACTTCGCGAGCGAGTTTGGGATCTGTGAGATGGTGAGGTTCGAGACTGAGGTGGTGTTGGTGGGTTTGGTGGAGGGTGGGAAGTGCAAGGTGAAGTCGAAGAGTAAGAGAGGTGAGGTTATGGATGAGTTTTACGATGCTGTGGTTGTCTGTAATGGTCATTTTACTGAGCCCCGGAATGCCCAAATTCCAGGTATCAATTAATATCATTTCTAAAGAGTTTTTCTTTTTTGTTGATGAAGATAATTGGATTTCGGGTATCTAAAGTTTTGAACTTTATATTGGCTTTGAGATTATTGTTCATGGGGAATTGGAATCGTATTGGGTTTGGGATCCTTGGGTTGTATAGAAGAGTGGTTTATTATAATTTGCACAAATTATGCCTTATATATTGGTTTAGGTACCAAATGATTCTGCTTGTCTGAGTATAATTGTATTCTTTGAGGGAAAACAATTTACCTTTGGTAGAGTGAACTTCGAGAAGATCTTTGATTCTTTATGAAAGGAGCTTTTGAGGTTGCAAATTTGAATTTCAGAGGAATGCTAGTTACCTTCTCCTTAATGCCATATACATTCTTTTCAGGCATCAATACGTGGAAAGGGAAGCAACTTCACAGCCATAATTATCGTACTCCTGAACCATTTCGAGATCAGGTGTGTCGCATTCTGCATTCTGTTGAAACGTCTAAATTGTGTTATCTTGTGTTGCCAATGTGATCATATTTGTGAAACAAAGCAACTTCTAATGAAGCAGATCACAGTTAATAGGGTAATTCTTGGGTTGTTGTTTCCTTCCACCTCTACACAGTGGTTAGCTTCTCTTACATTTGCTGCTTTGCTTAGGTTGTAATTTTGATTGGGAGCTCCGCTAGTGCTGTTGATATTTCTCGGGACATGGCTGGAGTTGCCAAGGAAGTCCACATTGCTTCTAGATCTGTTGCTGATGAAACCACTGAAAAGCTGCCTGGCTATGACAACATGTGGCTTCATTCTATGGTAAAAGAACTCACCCATGGTAAGAATGGGGTGGCTATGATGAGACTGATACTGGAAGATATATAGGTTGATCCAAAGTTCTGATATTATTTAAACCAATGCAGATTAAAAGTGCCCATGAAGATGGTAGTGTTGTTTTCGATGATGGGAGTGTTGTCCTTGCTGACATCATTCTTCATTGCACAGGGTATATTGCTTTGGCTTGTTTTAGGACTTGATAATATTATGTAATGTATTGAACGTGAAGCAATGGAAAGGGCAACCAAAATCAAAGAGCAAGTGGTAATCTACCTTTTTTTTTTTTTCCAAGGTACAAATATCATTTCCCATTTCTTGAAACCAATGGCATTGTGACTGTCGATGACAACTGTGTGGGGCCACTGTACAAGCATATCTTTCCGCCAGTCTTGGCTCCATCGCTTTCCTTTCTTGGGCTACCATGGAAGGTGTTTCTCTACTTTAAATTTTGTGCCATATTTGGTTGGATCTGTTGGTTCATTCTTTCGATAATCGAAGTAAATCTTCAAATATCTTGGTGCCAGGTTGTTCCTTTCCCCTTGTATGAATTTCAAAGCAAGTGGATAGCAGGTGTCTTGTCTAATAGAATTGCACTTCCATCCAAAGAGGAGATGACTGAGGACATCAAAGCTTTCTACTCTTTACTTGAAGCTTCTGGCACACCTAAACGATACACTCATAACATGTCTAATTGTCAGGTAAATTCAGTCTCTTTCGTTTGTAGAATTTATGATTCTAAAGGTGTAACACTCATTGAGTTGACTGGATCAACAGTCAACACATAAGAGGCTTATGCAAATAAACTTATTCAAGCTCATCATCTTGTCTGAACATCACACTTTGTCCTCTAAGAACCAATTAATGTGGTTCTTGGCCTTTGGCAGAATGCAGTTTCATGATCATCTCCTCTACCTATTTGAGCCTTCAATTTTGTTGCACTATCTAAATCTGCATGTTATACTCACTAGTAAGATAAATGAAATAAAAAATGAGGAAAAATATATATAATCTGTGATGCCGCTAATTCCTTTTATGTTTATAATGATTATCTGCTTCCTATCAGTATGGTTTCTTAATAAAACATCAAGATGTTCATTGCCACTTTTTATCTTTCATTGTTTAGTATGCCTCATCTTTCACACTCAATCTTGACAATCTGAGATTCTCTTTTGAAACGTCTGATTTATGTATGTTGTAGATGAACAATAACTTCTTAGCTTAAGCTACTATTCTTTTCAGACACTATTCAATAATATTTCCCTTTTAATTTACTAGTTTCTGTACTGGCATCTTTATATATGTCATGAACAGAATAAACATTTCAGTGTTGTTTTTGCAGTTTGAATATAATGATTGGCTTGCAGCTCAGTCTGGATGTCCAGTCTCTGAAGAATGGAGAAAGCAAATGTACATGGAAACTTCAAAGAATAGGCGTGCCCGACCAGAGACATACAGGGACAAGTGGGACGATGACCATTTAGTATTGCAAGCTCATGAGGACTTCAGGAAATATACCGTAAATGGAGTCAGTAATGGATAAGTGATATCAAATGGTGTCTTGCCCAGATCACCAGTTTGAATTTTGGCACAAATATCTCATATGATATAGATGTGTACCTTCTTAGGAAATTTGGGTTCAAGTAAATGTTGCGTTGTGTTTCTTTTTAATAAGATGCTGAATAATAGAGTCGGTGGATAAATATAAGATACTTGGATATGAAAGTCAATCCAGTGCATTTTGAATTGAATTTTATAAGATACCCAAAGATGATATCGATTAAGTGGAGACTTGTAGTTCTAGTAGCTAAGAGCATTTATCCCTAATTTTGAGGTTTTGCACTGAAACCCCCTTCTCCCAATATCATTTGATAAAAGGATAATAAAAAAAGGAAACAATGAAAAGTCAAGAGCTGTACCAATCACATTGATATTCACAAAATTTCATATGAAGGCAAACTGGATACAATAAAAATGAGGCCAAACGAACTAAAATTGGCTACATATACCAACAGAGGCTTAACCTCCCTAATTCCCAACAGAGCATTTCATTTAACAATCTATACAGATACAAGTTGTTTGCCTTTCCATTAGTTACTAAAATGCAGATATAGTAGTATTCATTTGCCATGGAGATTGACCAACTAGTTTAAATCATTAATCATTTCTTGATCTAGTTCCTTCTTTTTCTTAGTTGAGGACTTTCTAGATTTCTTGAGTGATTTATTTTTGGTGAAAAGATAGTTGTACTTCTGCAACACCCTCTCTTTTCCTTCAAGCCTGCCCAACATCTCATATGCAGCTGCTGCTCTCTGGACTATTGATTTCTCTGGAGGTTTACGATCAAAAGCTTCCAGGCCCTCAAAAAGCTTTCGAATGCAAGCATGATTATGATAGGTTAGTCCAGTATAATCAATAAAGTAGTTCAAGCAAAAAAATAAGAAAACTGAAAACAAGTGCCTAACATCAACCTGTCATAGCAAACTGCATAACTAACCTTCACAAGATTCTCTGACATGTTGTTTCGATAGTATATAGCTATCATACTTTTGCATAACTGCCAAGGAACTGAATGCAGATCCATGCCAATCTTCTTCTCCCAAAACTTGTGTGCTTCTTCTGCTCTATGGTCCATATCTAAAGCTCGTATTAGTTGCCCATATGTTCCCATTGTGGTTCCCTGTCCCTTGCTTAGCATCCATTTAATTACCTAGAGGAAATAAAGGGAACCGTGTTTTACAAACCACAATAAAATGAACAGGTCTCACTCATTCTTTTCAGTGGCATGCAAAGTTCAAAAACTTAATGACATACTAAAAATTTCTGGGTCCCTACAAATTTTGAAGGATTATTATGTTCTCAAATTTCTCCACATGTGAAAAAGAAGTTTCCAGATATCCTTATGCATGCACTCCAATATTGCAAACACTGAGACAGGAGGTTCAGATATCCATGACTAAGAATAACAAGCTAGCCTTATGCATTATGCTCTTCCCATAGTTGGTTCTCTTCTGTCCAAAATTTTGACATATGGTAAGAGAATCACCCAAAACAGACATAAGTGGGCAAACTAAAGCTCCTCCAAGATTATTACATCGTATTCTTTTGCTTGAAATTAATTAATACTTTCCTTTTTTTTAAAGAAAAAAAGCATTCCAAATCAAATACTTTCTGCATGAAGCATCCTCGAGTTGTCAAGCCATGGAGGAAGACAGAATTGATCATACCTGAACAATCCTATGCCACTGTTGTTCTTTCTCAAGAGCAGTCAACACCGCCCTAAGTTTTCCAATAGGAAAGTATTGCTCCCATGCAACCCATCCATCAAGAGCACTGTAAACAGACTGCTTACTGTCATTTAGATCAAGAAGCTGCAAAAGTGGGGTTATTTAACAACTTTCCCGAGTAGGCCTTGAAAGAAGAAACAAAACAGTCAACCTTTTGGAAGACAAATAGAAAATTAGAATTAGCATATCATTGCACAAAAGTAGAGGATGGTGGGTAAATACCCATTGAGAAAGTTCCAATCCAAACCTCATGAACAAGCCACTAGAAACCTTATAATTATAGAAGATTATAATAGAATATAATAACTCCGGGATTTAATGTTTAAATAAGGCAGTTCTCATTATTTTTCCAGAGAACATCAATTACATCACATGTATATTGACAAACTTATTCACAGACATAGGTGAATAAATACAAAAATAATAATACACACGCACACACATTTGCAGAGATGAACATTACATTTTTATAGGTTTTGAATAAGGACAAATATGGCTTGAGCTTTTGAGCTCTTAATTAAATTCATTATCATTATCAGTCTACTAAAAAAGATAACATCAAAAACATCTTCACTCCATTAATAAATTCAGTTGAGATATAAAATGTAAAAATAAAAGAGCAAGCTTCAGATATGTATACTTACTGTTCTAACAAGAAAGTTGACCTTATCCTTTCTGGAAACATTCCATCCAATTTGGTTCCTTTTTTCACCTCCAGCATTTTCCTCTGGACAGTGAATGTTACCTTGGTTGTTGTGTTGATCCTTGATCATTGCAAACGAATTAGTTAATCAGTTAATGAAACGGTTTAGTGTCCATGACAAAAAATAAAAAAATTAATAAATAACAGAAACCCATCAAATGACTGTCCACAGGGAAAGTATATCATCTTTACCACAACTTAAAAAATGTACATGCAAGAGACAACTCTGTCAGTATATTTTCCCTTATATTCTAGGGATTATATTAAACAAAGTATCAGTTTTTTTATTTGTTATGTGTAGGGATCAGCATAATAAGTTATAACTATACCAGCCTAGCCATTTTTTATTTGTCATCTCCATTTCTTTTAATCTTTCCATCAGTCTCTTTTGCTCATACTGTAACAAGAAAGACCAACCCATATTGGAAATAGAAGCAACATGCAGGATTTTCTTAAGTTTACCTAGGATGGTGCAGGAACTAACAAGATCATAGTTGATTATTTCATTTTGTTTGGGAAACTCTTGCGTCAAATTTAAAATACTTAAATTTCAGGCATGGAATGACAAAACGGTTATATGACATTATCAATACATGTCCACAAGCAATATGATAAACAACTCTAAGATACCTCCAATGACACCATAGCCTTTGCAGTTCCTTGGTTAGATATTTGAACTTGCACCATTGTACTGTAAGTAGAATTTACAATTTGGGCCCTAGTAACTCCAAGCTGAGTTAATCGGCCAACCTGGAGAAGATAACAGATTAGAGAGATCCGCAAATGTCTTTATAAGCGTTCAATTGCATCCATTCAATTAAAACCTTGGTGATTTAAGTTACAGTTTTGTAAAACAGCTCAATTCAGTCATCTTAAATTTGTAGACAGGGAACAAAATTCATTTAATTAAGAAATTAAAGAGATCAGTGCTTCAAGCATTTAAACGCTGTCATACCGAAATCTTATAAGGTTACTTCAAAATTAAACTTTTCAAGTAGTTTACTTTTGCATTTCTATTTTTTTTTATATGTTTATTCATTTAGTTAAAATTCCACATTACCCTACCTATCTTATCTCATTAATAAGGCATTTATTTGGACACGCAGATTGAAATTCAAAAACTTTCTTAGTAGTTTAACTCCCAAAGTAAACACCCCTTCGCCAAATTAGCTCATTAAGGTTCCCCCTAAACTAAGGAACCCTTTTATATAGGCTACCTATCACCGATCACCCATTTCAACTGGGTTTTTCTCTTTAAACAATTTATTTGCCTCCTTATAAAAGTCAAAGAAAGAAAATGATTCTCAAATGAAAATGAAGTAAAATCTACAAAGGAGAGGAACAGCTTCAAAATCCAAACTTTTGATTGATTTCTTGAACCGTAGACCAACAAACCACATAAAAATTAAAATGGCAGCTTCAAAATTATAGGTGAAGAAAATCGACCAAATTAAATTGTATAATAAACAAGTTCATCTCTGGGCATCTGACAGAAACCAAACTAGCGTTTGACACAACAATGTAAGGCAAAACCAGTGCAGGGATATAGTGAGATATGACAAGAACAATTAACAGAAACTAAACAAGAAGAGAGAGAGAGAGAGAGAGAGAGAGAGAAGCAGAGACTTACGAAATGGGACATAGCAGGTGATTTCCACATGGGTAAAAACTGAGTGCAACAATTTCAATGGTTAAATGTATTGGACTTTAAAATTGCAAAACTTTTCAATATCGTTTGCTCGTTTTCTATAAGAGAAGCAAGGCGAAGCTGGGTGGTTGAAGTGAAGGCAAACAAAGGTTCGTGTTTATGAGTTATGACTGAAACACTGTGTTTGAGTGCTAAAATCACACATGCCTGCGGCGATGGTGTGGAAGTAGTAAACTCTCTTTTAATTATTTCTTGGGCCAGAAATGAATCCAAAGAGACCCCGTTACTGATGGGCTTGCTTTGTTTGGTGATGTTGGGCTTTCTTTTAGTTCTTAATATAAGGAAACCGATTTTTGCACTTCCATTATCTCATTATTGATAATTTCTCCACCAACATTTTTTTTTATTTTTTACACCCATTAGTAAATTGAAAAAAAATATAAGACAGTCTTCTCACATCACATCACATCACATCATTCCTATAATATCATTGATATGTCAACTCAAACACTCATCAACTAAATACTATTTACATCCCTTCTCAAGTATCATTTCACTCACCCTTTTTAATAGAAGGAAAAAAAATCTTATACCTATTTATAATTCATTCTTTAATTCTAAATTAAATCCTTAAAAATAATATTCAATTTATAAATCAAAAGAAAGATTAAAATTTGATGAATTTATTTATCTAAACTATAAATAAATAAACAAATAAAAAAGGGTTTAGAATGTAGAATAATCATACATTTTAATAGATGTATCATGTATGGGCATCAACCAAATAATCATTGATTTTAAATTTTGGTAACAAAATATAATTAATGTTTATGGAAGAAAAGAGTTATGAAAAAAATGTGAGTGGGATGATAGTTTAAAGGGATGAGAAGAGTGCTTAGCAGGTGGGTAATCATTGATGTTAGATTCTACGTTAGAGATTGATTTTGGTTTTTTTTTAACAATGTTACCAATAAAATGACATTGTGTATTCCGTTGATAGTTTCACCACTATGATTTGCATTGCTTCGTTAATTCGTTAAATTCATTCACCCAAAGATTATTTTATCTATTAATTCATTAAATTCTTCATTGTATTGCTAATAGTATATAAAATATATGACCAAAATCACAACAGTTTGTAAAGTATATGACCAAAAGCGCACGAATTTGATGATTTAATGAATAAAAATACTAATGTGTCTTTAAATTGTAACATGTTGTAAACAACACGACCAAAATTATAATATAGATCAAAAATAAAATTGGACCTTTTTTAAATTTTTGTTTGGGTTCATTACAATCAATTCCTATGACCGGTTTTACACTTTCACTCTCCAAACTAATTTTTTAACACTTCACCTCACACTATATTCTGTCAAACAATTAACCCCATTAAGCCAAAAAGTAAAAATCAAATGGCTCGTTGGCTGTGCACATGCAACGCTCAAAGAGAAAGTCACATAGCGCCACCGTTGTACAACGAGTCCAAAACTAATGGCCCATTTGATTTTTTTGAAGGGATGAGATTATACGTTTGATTCGACCAAAAATAAATAAATTATGCGTTAACATAATATAAAGGTTAAAGTGTCAAAAATTTAATTATGGAAAAAAATGTAAAATGTATTCGAGTTCAAGAATGAATTATAATTTTTTTTTAAGTAAAAAAATTTATAATTAAGTTATAACCGGTTTCGACTATAACATTTTCTTTTGAACCCAATATATTTAAAAGACAAGTACTACTGTAAGTCAATATATTTAAAGGTAAGTACACTCTAATCATGTGATG
This sequence comes from Purshia tridentata, assembly GCA_003254885.1. Lineage (NCBI taxonomy): Eukaryota > Viridiplantae > Streptophyta > Magnoliopsida > Rosales > Rosaceae > Purshia > Purshia tridentata. Next base: position 23,975 of record QANT01000603.1, read on the forward strand.
AGAGATATAGAAACAGTAAGAGTATATGCACATTATGTTAGAGTTTTACTCACACTAGTACTTGTAGTTCGTAACCTAATAAATTTACTGTGACCAATAAAATAAAAGAATATAGGTTTACCAAACTTTTGAGTTTTATGTTTTGAAGCTCCCAAACTTAAATTCTATCTTATTATTTTCGATGGAAGAGGTGACACATGTCACGCCCCAAATCTAAAATATAGCTATATATCTCAGATTTAGGTGTGAGTCACATCTTGATCGAAGTAAGTTAATTAACTTCAACCAAAATGTGATATATACTAGCGTAGAGTAAATTAATTTGGCTTGGAAATTAAGACGAACTTCTTAAACAAGTCAAAGTAAACTATTACTTTATATCAGAGTAGGTAGGTTCCAAAATACAGGGTAATTGATTTTTGAATTACATTTATTTGCTACTAAAAGTAGAATAATAAGCACAGCAATTTCCTAGGCACCACTTGATGTTCCTTCTTGAAATTAGCACTTGCACAAGTCTGTTAACAGTGTGAGCTTTTAAAGCTCAGTAGGGACTTTTAGTTCCTCACGGACAGCCATTACAATTGATCAACATTTAATAAAATAGTAAATAATCACTGTCAATCATGCATGCAAAGATGAACAATGCATGTACTCACTCCTTATCTACTCCCGTTGACATACACACAAGACAAACAGGCCTACACGTCCCATACCGTGCATCTTACCACTGTGGCCCCGAATGTCCCATTTATGAGCCAACACCCGTTCGTCCCTTAGCCCGAAATATTTTAAATATTGTTCTTTTCACTTTTCCTTCAACAATCATGAGAACACCAGGTACATCTCCCTTTCTCCTGAGTGTCTCTAATAAATCACGAGACCACCGGGTACATCTCCCTTTCTCCTCGGTGTCTCAATTAATCGTTTTCTTGACACTATTCACAACCACACTTTTCTCATGCACTTTTGATTATGCATGTAATACTATAATTAGTAATGAAAATTAAGTGATCATATCCACAAACATATCTTCATGATAATGACAAATGATAAAAGTATCAAGCAATAACTTCACCATTTATTTTATAAATAATAATAAAGATAATAAGAGAATAACCATAATAAATGGACTGACAAGAATGAGAACAGTTTGGATTGAATAAAATAGAATATATCACACAAAGAGTATACCAAGAAATAATATATCTATAAATATATAGTCCAGTCATTGGGGACGACCTACCTTAATTTCTCGAAGGTTTCTCTCTTGGTTGGTTTCCACGTGCCTGGGTATATACAAATTCAATATTTTACAGTTTAGACACAATATAAGTTTATTTTCACTCTCCTCTTAAGAAGAGTATAACTGAGAATCTAACTTATANACTCTCCTCTTAAGAAGAGTGTAACTGAGAATCTAACTTATAGGTATCCGATTGACTTAAAATTAGTACCATTAGACTCGTAATAAAAATATAGTTAAAATAATTAAGATTGAGTTAAAATGCTGCTGGAAAGAGCCACAAGCACGACCATGCGCTAGGGTCGCTAACCAGTGACTAGTCAACATTTTCTTCAAAACAGCCCATGTTTTCTAGTTTTTATCACAACTTTGGCTTAACGTTTAACCTACCAAACCTTCATCAAATTATGTAAACTTAGACTTGTTTTAAAGATCTGCAACACCTCTTTAAAACCATATAAAATTTGTTCAAAAAGGAGCTAGAAAACTCAAAATAAAAGACCACAAAGTAAGCCACTCGAACTGTCACTTTCCCAGAAAATTTCCAGATTTTTTTTCAACTTTCAACCTCATTTTCATACCTCAAAACTTGATGAAATTTAGCAATCTTATACTCGTTTTAAAGCTTGTAACACCATCTTTACAAAAATATAAAGATCTTTCAAAATGAGTGGTTAAAACTCTAGTTATAAGTCTCAAAAGGAGGCCATATAAAACTGTGAATTTTCTGAGAAAATCTTCAGATTTTTCAAGTTTCTTTGTTTTTCATTTTCTTTCGATTTTAAACCACGAAACAAGCTTGTAGGACTATAACAAGATAATTTAAAAGTTATTTTCATTCAAAAACATAAAACAAGGGTTTGTAATTGAAAGTTTAAAACTCAACTTTAACACAATTTGATAAGAACACCCATGTCTCCATGGGTTCCTTGAGCTCACCTTTCTTTCTAACCTCTTGAGTTCTATAGACTAAAACCTGTGGGTTCCTTCTTAAGTTTTCCTTTCTTCTTCCATGCCCTCTAGCTCTTTCTTTCTTTCTCTCTCTCTCTCTTTCTTTCTTTCTTTCTTTCTTTTCTTTGTTTCTTTCTCTCTTTCTCTCTCTTTCTTTCTTTCTCTCCTTCTTTCTTTCTCTCCTTCTTTCTTTCCTTTCTTTATCTCCTTTCTCCTTTCTTTGGTTGCTTAAGAGTGCTCATCACTCACACAACCTCCCTATTTATAGCCAACTTCTTGGTTCAAGTAACTATTTAGTTAGCTCATTTAGTTATGCCATTAGAATGGCTATCATTACTTAAGTAATGACTCACCTTTTTAAAACCAATCACAACCTCACACCAAGCCTTATAATCACTACTAGTGGTGACTCGCTCTTTTAAAACCAATCACAAGCTCACACCAAGCCTTATAATCACTACTAGTGGTGACTCATCCTTTTAAAACCAATCACAAACTCACACACCTCACTTTCTTTCACCAATCACATACTCACACACCTCACTTTCTTTCACCAATCACAAACCCACACACCTCACTTTCTTTCACCAATCACAAACTCACAAACCACCTTTCTTTCACCAATCACAAGCTCACACACAAACCACAAAATCAATGCGAAACTAAGCCATCTAAAACCATCCAAGTGTAGAATTTGCCTTCTTTGCATCTAGCCATCAAACATATAAGTATATGTCTATATACATATGCTTTTCCTTTATTTATTTAGTTGGGCTTTTCACTTGAAACATCCATTTACTTGGGCTAAAATAAGGTAATCCAAAGTTAAGTACTTAGCCCTTTCTAAAGCCCATAACTAAATTTATTTTCTTATTATATTTATATATATATATATTTTTTTTTGGGATATTACAACACAATTCTCACCATGTAGAGCTGCAATGCCACTGATCTACAACTGCAATTTGGTCCTTGCAAGGGGATTCTCCTTTCTTCTTTTATTTGAAATTGAGTTGAGAGAACGTTTATATACTTATATACTATGTTAAACTTAAGTAATGAGATTTAGGAAAATAAGGGTCTCATTCTCATGATTCGCTTAGAACGCCTAGAATCAAAGCCAGCTCTCAATGGACATACATAAGTTTTTCTGTTTTTATAGGATCCGAACCCATATATATATATATATATATTCAGTAGGAGTTTGTAATTCTAGTGGGTAAGAGATTTACCTCTACAATCAAGATTTCTTCCCTCAACATCGTTTGATCAAAAGAAAAAATGTGTAAGCATTGAGTTCACTGTTTAAAACTCTAATAGGAAAAATTTGGATCATGAGACTACATCCTATGAGTGCAAAAAAATAACATAAATGTGTCAGGTGTACACAAGTTTGTTCTGCTCTTCTACCTGGATGCGAGCGCATGTTCCTTAATTATGGGCCAGCTGCCCTATTAATTAATCAGGATCTAATGTTAGCTTTGTTCAACTAAGGGTCAAAGGACCAACCCCAATCACATTATGACATTATGGTGGAGTTTGGAGACACTTCGTAAAATCCCATTTGGAGTTTGATTATGAACATGAAGACCAAGGCATTAGTCAGGTGCAATGACAATTGTATCTGGAATCTGAAATGAATTGCCTTTTTACTTAAAATGCAATGGCATAGCCACTCTGCCACTGCAGTTACTATATATATTAGTTGACTTCCCACCCCATCCAAATCCACAGACACTCAGACAATTCCACCTGCACCCATCAAATTTGGTTTTGTAATGCCACATTGATGTATATGTTATCCTAACCACACACACACAGCACAGGAAGAAAGTCAGCTAAAAACAGTGTATGAAAGTTTGCCGAAGATTCAATTGGGCATGAAAGTTGCTTAACATTGTGGTTCCTCCAAAACAATAACAGGAACCAAAATTCCTTTCTGTACATCTTCAATTTCTAGTTCTCATGCTTTGACCCNCCCCCCCCCCCCCCCCCCCCAAACAAAAACAAAAAAGAGAATATTCTCATACAAAGCTGCCAAAACCTTTAAAAGAAAAAAGGGAAAAATGACCACAAAAAAATAGTGAGAGGGAGCGAGAACCGAAACATAAATAAAACAAATCTGAAAGAGACATTGGCAGCAAAAGCAAATTTATCAAAATTTGTATTTCCATTTCCTGAAAATGTTAGGAGCATGAAAACTACAAAACTACAGAGTGGATAATGACTTGTGCAAAAATGCCCTCTTCATTTGGGTTCAAACTATTTACAATTCAGCATCTTTCTGTCCTCCCTTCATGAAATGAGCAGTCAGAAGCTTTGACACTGAGAAACCATTGAAGGAGTCGACCTCAAAAAGTTCTTTCAGTTTATCATCACAAATGATTCTCCTCTTATCAGATGGATCCTTCAGGGGGGAAAACAGCCACAAAACCATGTGTGAAATTAAAAAGTCACACCAAGATCTAGTGGGATCTTAAAGCAAATACAATACAGAAGAGAACAATCACTAACAAACTTAAAAATGTTGCATCAGATTTTTCTAGCCCATTTAACTTCAAGGAACTGCTAAAGGGGTAGAGTCAATGACACCATTTCTACGTGAATGATTCCCTGTTGCTTTAATTTAGATTTTAGAAATACATCAAGGGAACCAAAAGGAAATCAGCAGTAGGAAAAAAGTTGACTAGTCCTATCATGGTCTGAAAGTGTGTAGGACCACCAACATTTAGCAGACAGACCCAATGGCTAACTGCTTCGCGCAGGATCAATTTTGGATTTCAAGATCTGGAGTGGAACATGACACTTATGTTTGACCAAACAGAGGTAAGATATGATGATATCCTTGTAGGAAATGGGAAATTTTACACAATATGAACAAATGAATACATGAATTTTCAGGTTTGACATCCATGGAGTAAAAGAATCCAAGAATGGGGCAGATCAAGGGTTATATGAGTCATTAAGCTCAACATTAACTTCGAATTCTAGATGTAAAGCCTATAGTGTAATGCATACTCAAGCTGGGTCTCATGTCGCATAATCTTTAATTTATCAGGCAATCAATAGCAAAAAATTGAGCTTGACATTTTTGGCGTCATGAACTCAAGGGAGCAAAATAAGACATTATGTCTTTGAAATTTTGAATACCATTTTATTTCATTTGGGTAGAGGTTCATTTGCTCACCAATTGGGATTCTCATATGTAAGATGTGGAGATCATATTCCAAGTGAGTTTAAAAAGAAAAAATGAAAAATTATTAGATAGCACGACGATCTCGTGAGATCCTAGGTTTGACCAAGAATATTGTCGTACCTGCAGATCATTTTGTTTTATGTACTCCCACATTCTCTTTACAGCATCAGCCCGTGATAGCATGCTTTCACCGGTACCAAGGAATTTCACAAGAGCATCCGAAAGTGGAAGGGGAGAAAGAAGACCAGAACCTCCTTTCTTCAGCCGTTTTTCGTCTTGCTTTGGGTCATCTGAATCTGGATAGTGAAATTTATGCTAAGACTATGTTATTGAAACAAGTTCATAACTGAAAGCACCTTGGTTCATTTCTTGACATCTAATTTGGAAATGTTGTGCCAATACCAAGCATGCAGGATGTGGTATGGATACACATTAACTTTGCTATCCAACAAAGTTTGATAAGCTGAAGACCTGAAGTTATTTATCTCACCTTCTTCTTGCTCTTGCTTAGACTGCTCCTCATTTTTTGAAGCATTGTCTGGACCTGCTACATTACAAGTAATACAACTTATTCAACAAAAGAGATTAGAACTTCTGTGACAGCATAACTTAAATGGTATACACCTCAAAGACCAAGTAACTGATTCAGAATTCTTCCTTGAGAAAATTGATCACCTTAATCACTTGACATATAAACTAAATGAAAGCAGCTCTATGTAGATAGAGGGACACTTCAAAAAATGTTCAGTACTCATGTTGGAGGGTCGGTCTAGGGGAAATGAATGGAACACTCTAGCCATGTTCCATCCAACATATGTTATGAAGAACAAGCACAATACCTAAATAACTCATTCCTTTCTGCTGACCTATAATCTTTTCTTATTGAGGGATGCTCAAAACTTATCAGTCTCTTTATCAGCATTCCAGAATTTTACATAATGCATATTATTGAAGATATAATGATTCTTCCCTTATATTTTTCATCAAGAATCTACATTGTTGAGTGCCATGTTGCACATGATCACTGATAGCTAGGATTTCAAACTAGGAGCCACAAGTAATGAGCGTAACTAGATGAAGACTTCTAAGAACATATGCATCTTATGTGGCAAAAAAAAAAAAAAAGCTAATACAAAAAAGGAACATAAAAAGTGAAACTGAAATTACTGATAAACACAACAATAAAATTATTACAAAAAATTATGTATGGTTGGACAATTAAGCATATGTTCATATATCAAAATTACTAGCTTCTTCTACTATGTACCTTCTTCATTTAAGGGCCATATGTGCTTGGACAGAACTTTATTCATTTGGAACATATCAATAGACTCAACATCAAAAAGGGCACGCAATGACTCATCACATATTATGCTTCGTTTATTCTTTGGATCTTGTAAATTGTTCTCTCGGATATAGTTCCAAAGCTTCTTGACAACCTAGGAATGAAAAAAAGATGGGTGAGGAATATTTTGAAAGAATACTTTAAGCAATTATACTTTGAATAATACCTCTGTTCTGGCCAATTCTGACACTCCAGTGAATTTTTGAAGTTCTGGAGAAAGGCTACATATTTTGGTAAAGCCGCCTCCCTTTTTCTTGACATCTTTATCCACTTTAGAAGACCTACTTGATAAGACACTGAATGAGAAAAAATAAACACCAGCCACCTGTGAACCAGGCATTATCACCCCACCCCAACAGCCATAGATGTTCATATGAACACAGCATAGGTTGCAATGCTAATGTACCCCAGTACATATCCATAATAGAAATGAACAGTAAGCAGCATTTTCAATATTTTTGTTTTGAGGATAGGGGTTAAGTTGGAAGAAATTCAAACTAGCACAAGTAATAACTGTACAGATATATTTCTGAGCATGCCAGTAAGATGATAAGTGAACTCACTGTTTAGATATAGAAATTAAAGTTTTGAATCTCCAGGAGGAACTATGTATATTGGCCTGGTTATGTAAATTAATAAGATACATGATAACTAAATCTCCACAAGTACTTCAAGTAAAAAGATTTCAAATTTTGAACAAGCATAATAGATAAAATAAATTAACCAAAACAAGTCAACGTAACAAAAAACAACACAAAAGGATAGTACATGAGATTTAAAAAAAACTAACCTTCTTTTCTTGTTTACTTTTCGAGTACTACGTTTTTCTTCCTCCTCTTCTGCTTCTTCCTCTACCTCTACTTCCTCTTGTTCCTCTACATTACTTACATCTCCTTCAGAGACAGAATGATCACTTTCTTCCCCTTTCTTCTTGTGCTTTATATGTTCTGAATTTTCATCATGCTATGGTGTTAGAATCTCAAACAACTACTATACAATGCAACTTAATGGTAACACTTATAAAAGGTAAATGATGAAGAGCATTACAATATACCACTAAATGAAATACAGCAAAGGTTCAACTTGGAAGCCTTTTTTTTTTTTGGTGGCAGATGAAATAATATCCCGTGGTAATTGAACATACTGATTAAAGATTTTATCAGCCAGGATATCAGTTTTATAACCCAGCTACAAAAGGTTAGAAAAGATAAAAAGAATCATGCTTCAAAGAAAAATAATAAAACACAAACACAAAAACATTTATTTCTTGATGTTTTATAGCCAATTATTACTTTATTTTCCCATAACTATAGCTCATTATTTTCATTTTTCCCTGACTTGATAAACCAAGAAAAGTAATTCAAGAAAGCACCAATAATGGCGCTTCATAAGTGAGGCTTATTTTGTAAAAGGACCAAATCTGAAGAAAGATAAGCTGCTTCCAGGTTATACTTTGAAACCTAATAGAAAACAAAGATGGCAGTGTTCCCAAACTGCCACCAAGGATAAGACATGCCACATGGGGGGTCCATCTACTAAAGATATCACTTGTGTTGCAACTATCTTTTTCTGGGGAAAAAAATGGATGCTTAGCAAAAAAATGGAATTGTGCAATCTTAACAATTATTTCATTTATAAGTTAAATTGTCCTTAAATTTTGAACCATTGCATGGTAAAATACAATTGTGCCGCTGCAGAGTAACTATACTTGAAGATGTGTTTGATAGTGTGCTCAAAAAACCAATATAATAAATAAACATGTAGTTCCAATCCAGAAACAAGAAAAAACCAAATATAACCAAAAACAGTTCTGGACTTCTATATCATTGAAGTTCCACAAATGTGTCTGTCAAGAAGAATTCCAGTCATGACTTTGGGCTTTGGGTTCGTCGGAGTTTAGGGACATACCCTTTTCTTCTATACTGACAGATGGGAGAGCTGCTGTGTATTAATTTTAAATCGTAGTTGTGGTTGTCTAGCAACAGTTTTGTGCTTCTATAATCAGTTTTCTTGATGTACTGTTGGTAACGTATAAAATAGGAGTAAGAAATCACTAATAAACTGGAGCATAAATTTTTGTAAAACTATCTGTCCTCAGTGACTTAATAGTAGAAAATAGTGAGTTTATAGGAATATCCTCTCTTTATTTTCATTGAGTGCACCTTGAAGGTTAGTGGTGTTGAAATGCATGCCAAGCAGCACCATATACCTAGACACTTAGGGGGGTGTATTGTATTGTATATGGACTTTGGTTGAATTTAAATGACTTTTGTGGACTTGAAAAGTTTAGGTGTATTTAATGTAGACTTTTAGAGCCACATTCATCAAACTAAGAGTAACAAACAGAATTGAACCTACGTATATGCTTGAGCACAAATCCCTGTGAAAAATCAACGCATTAATGTACTAAGGTAATATAAACAGGTTAACATCATAAACAAAGACAATATAGTCACATATAAGTGTCATCAGACGGGTAAGGAAAAGAATTCTGGGCGTACCATCTTCTTCGCTCAGCGGCCATATATGCTTGGACAGGACTTTATTCATTTGAAACATATTAATAGAATCAACACGAAAAAGGGCATGAAGAGATTCATCACATTTTATATTCCGCCTATTCTTTGGGTCCTGCAAATCCTTTTCACGGATATAAGCCCAAATTCTCTTCACCACCTAAGAATGGAGGAAGAATAAGTATCATATCTTGGTTCCAAAATCTTCGTTGGTCCATCCCAAACAAGAATACAATGAAAAGTAAAACAATAAAATTTGCAAAAACTTAATAAATTATACCTCTGTTCTAGCCATTATGGGCTCTCCAACAAATTCTTGAAGCTGTGGAGACAGGCTACATAGTTTGTTGAAGCCACCTCTTTTCGTAACTCCTTTATCCACCTTATTCGACCTAAGTGGCAATTTAAAATAACTCAGAAAAGCCCAATAGCAGAAACTTGGACCCCACCATAATACATATGTCCAAAACAACATATATCATATACTCGTATATTGATGGTAAGGTAATCATTTTTATTCATTAGAAATGGTAAAGGTAACCAATCACAGAAAAATGAGATACCAATATATCTGAGAGGAAGAAAAATAATACCAAAACTAGTAAAACATATAACAAACGCAAGATAAAAGAAAGCCAAATTTTGTAACTTATAATCCAATAAAGATAAGTAAAGGTTATTACTTTCTTTTGTGGGTCTGATTGTATCATGTAGGAAAAAGAGAATGAACTTAGCAACAAATACACAGAAAATTCATTCTTTTAGAATCAATCTGTTGAGCCAAGAAAGAAACTCTTGTTCCCAAAGTAATCAGAGATATGAGCTTGCTCTATGAGAAATTTCACCAACATCTTAGACGATTATTTTATAGGTGAATGCAAGTAAACTGTTCTTAAAGCTTTCTCAATGAATACATTTCATCCAAAATATAGGAGAGGTCTGTGCTTGTGCTTGTGCAGATGAATGTTGTCAATGTAGTACTAGCCTCAAGCATAAAGCACAATATCCTAGATTTGTCAAAGTAGTCTACAAGGGGAATGCCATACGATGGATAAGTTGGACTTTAAGGGCCATATCTCCATCTACAGTGTCACTTTTATTTAATGGTAACTAAGTGTGTATCTCTTAAAGGAAGCTACAGAACCTGAACTGACAGCAGTGTCATTTCCATTTCATCGTCTATAAGTACACTTCCATATATGTTTGTTCAATATACAGTGATTTCTCATTTACTCCCCCATTAAAGTCTAGATATCCAAGGTTTAAGAACGGTATACTCTGAAGTTTTAAGGAGCCTTTTCAGATTCAGAATGAGACAACAAGACAGACTGCTGTCGATATGCAACCAGTGCTGAAAAACTCAGAATTTGATAATCCGATGAGCAATGAGATTTAAGATGATGCCTCACATCCAATATTCTTTACTCAGGGTGACATCCATTTTTTAAGTGCTACTATTAGAAGAAAATTATGAAAAATAACTTCATGTGAGAAGTAACTTTGGGGAAAAAAAAATGCATTTAAAAACAAAACTAGTCAACAAACATAGACATCAAAGTATGATCTGTTCACATGAAACTGTAATGCAATCTTTATATGAATTATAACCAACCATTTCATTCAATTTATGAAAGAAAAAAAAATGAATAAGCAATCACGAATAATGTTGATATAGTTTAAGACCAAAAAAGAATTCAACTTTCAACACAATTCTCAACCAACGAATTGATAAGGCAATGAAAATGCAATAAAAACTACAACTGTATGCACACAATTGATAGAAACATCAGTTAAGTGTTCAAATTTACTTCTTGCTACCACTCCAAAACCCCAATTATATCTTTTATTTCATCAATAAGAGCAAAAGAAGGCACTTTCTCATTACGTGGGACCCAATAAATCCGAAAGAAAAATACCACCTTGGGCAATTCGTTTTCTCATAAGCCCAAAACATCTATTTCTTTCCTACCAACTAAACCCATTTTCCTAGCAACCAAACACTAATCAAAGAAACCCAAATGCAACTAAAAAAGAAATAAGATTTAAAAAAATAACTCACGCTTTTCTCCTTCTACTTTTTCCTACATTCTCTTCCTCTTCCTCTTCTTCCTCTTTAACGTCGTCGTTTGCTTCTACCTCAAGCTCAGCGTCTTCCGCAACATTCTCTGAGCCTTCACCGACCTCCTCCTCCTCCTCCTCTTCTTGTTCTTCTTCGTCTTGGGGTTTGGCCACGTGGGTCTCGAGGTAAATGTCGATTTGGTCCCTGATAAAAGTTTTTCGGTCCGACAGATCGACCCCGAAATCCTTCTCGAGCTGCCGGCGGACGCTGCCGGCGGTGGCCTTGTCCAGGTCCGAAGTACTGAGGATTTCCTGGAGCCGGGTCAGGAGGTCCGAGTCCGATACCATTTTCGCGGGCTGTAATTTCCGATATTTTGGGATGATTGAATTTGAGAGGCGTTGAGAGAGAGGGAGAGAGAGAGAGAGAGAGAGAGAGGGAGAAGCGAAACTGCTTATTGGAAATGGAGTCTCATGCAAGTGAAGAAGAAATGAGAGAAACAAAACTGGTAGTGGTGGCGTGTGGATGGGTAGAGGGCATTTCTGGAATTAAAAGTTTTATCTTGGCTGGTCTGGTCTAAAGTCTTTCACACAGTGTTTACAACTAGGCAGTTTTCGTTACTCTAGTTAGTTTCACTCTTTAAAACTTTCTTGGGTGATGGGTGGTTTCTGTGTAGACCCTAAATTTGCTTCATACCTAATTCTTTTCTTTCTACATTACAGTTTTATCCTTTCAACAACTTTTTATTCTCATTTACTTTCGTAGTTTCTTTAAACCAAGAAAAAAAAAAAAACAACCAATTGTGATTCTTTTAAATTTTCTGGTTTATTTATTACTGTTGTTGCGGTTGCGACCCCTCAAGATTATTTTGCCACATAACGTGCAGTCAACAAATAAGTCAAACCTTAAAAGATGACACGTGGCATAAAGAGAAATCAATGTATATAAACACATTCATTTCGGCCGAAGTCAACATCTTACTGGCCGAAACCATTTTGTGCTTCGGCTCATAGTTATTCAAAAAGAAGATTCCTCCAACACACATTTTTTGGTTTGATCGCGAATAAAAGTCTTAATCTCACTTAGGCAAGAAAATAATCTAGGTCAGGTTTTGGTTTTCTCTCGACCGTACAATCTTTGAAATAAATCAGATTTCAACTCCCTTAAACCAATTTCATTTCACCATCATTTCGGTCTAGCACTTTCAAGCCGATGACATATCCATTCACCAAAAGGATCCAAAACGGTCTATATCCCTGATTTTTTGGCCTGACACAAGTTAGATTTTGGCTCCCTTAAACCGATTTCATTTCACAATCATTTCGGCCTAGCACTTTCAGATTAGTGGCACACTCATTCACCAAAAGAATCCAAAACAATGTATATCCCCGATTTTTCTACTTGACACATGGCCGAAGAATTTTTGTGACCAAGACAATAATTATTATTTTTTGCCATTGCTTCCAAAGTGTATGGTTAGTCACAGGATGTTGATCATTTTGTCTTAGGTTGCCCAATAATAAGAAAGTACTCAAAATCATGAAGAATAAGAAAGTACTCAAAATCGTAATGAAGTAACCGTAACATTGTCATATATTAATGTTATAATATATTTATAAATATTATATTCTAAAAATATAAACTCATTATACACTCATATTATAACATGTGAATCAATAATACTTTGTGTCACTAAAATTTTCTTGAAGATAACGTGCCTTATTAGGCTTTTTATGACAATTTCACCACACTTCACTTTTGGAACAAGGTTTGCATGACTTTTGAAGCTCATAAAAAAGATAAAGAGATTGTTGCCAACATTGTGGCCAACGATGAGCACAGTTCGCCAAAACAATTGAAATTTTTTAAAAGTTTCGAATTTTTTTAGTTCAGTTTTCTCTGAATGATGCTTGGTTAGGAAGACGGAGGATATGTAATAGACAACTAACGGCAATTCTAAAACCACACTTGCCTTGTGCCGGTACTAGCCAAAAACATTTGTTTTAGCTATGTCAGTTCACATGAAAAAACGAGCTATGTGTGGAAGGTGGCAGGGAAGGGAGGGAGGAAGATGAAGGTCTTTTTTTTTCTCTTTAAATTTATGTTCCAATTCTTTTGTTAGGGCAAAAAGGGATTACTATACTTCAAAAAAAATGGGGTATAATGAGCAAATTTGGGTGGGTACAAGTCATGATGCATGAGGTCTTCTCTAATAAGAAGAGAACAAAAAAAGGTAAGGTTAGGTCATGTTTTGGGTGGGTAAGAGTTATGTTTGAGGATGAGTAATAAGTTTGACTTATAACTAATAACTAATAAGGTGGGTGTGAATAGTGTGTTTAGAATATATGAAAAGATCATTTTGCCCTTAAAGAAAAAATATTTTTTTTTGGTAAGAAAAGAAAAAATATTTCTTTAAATGATGATGAGGGAAAAACATATGCAACAATAGAATCACCTTTGGAACTGCCCCTATGTAGCCTTGCTCTTTTGGACTGTCTTGCCCTTGTAATGTTGGAGTTTTGGACAGCCCAAGCCGACTCCTAGGGAAAACACAGAGAAATTAGACCTTGCCAAAGAGGCAAAATCCATTACTCCAAAAGAATACTGCAACTTTTAGAGCCCAAGGCCCTACTGTTTGCAGGATTTTATACACTGAAATGACAGTATCTACTGTTTATCTTCTATAATTCATAAGAAAGGACCGATCTGCTGAGCCAAGAAAGAAGCTCATTCCCAAACTTAAAAGAGTTGTCAAAGATCCCAGCCTTTATGGCAAGATAAACAGTCACTATAATGGATGATCACACGAAAGGTTTATGCCATTCTAGGACAAAAGGAACAACAGGATACAGTGTATAAAATAAAGGTTATCGTACAAAATATCAAGGCTCATCTACTCTATGTGAATCAAGGTATATACAACACTAGAAGCTGCCAAGGAAACACATTGAATTGATTGAGAAGTCTCCAAGTTCATTGAACCCAGTAATGAACCCCAGAATGGCTAATAATACACCACCTTACCGAAGCGCTACAAATTATTATCATCCTCAGAGTCATCAGAAGCATTATCATCAGTATCAGACCCACTACCAAAGTTGATGTTTTCAGTTTCATCCGTGCTGTTATCTGAGATTTGGCTACCTTTTAGAAGATGTTTCAAGTCATCTAGAATATACGGTTCTACTAATTTCCAGAACCAGGTAGAATTACTTCCCAGAAAACCTATCCAAAACACTCTCCCCTTCCTCTTCACCCTGCAATCCAGGGACCTTGCCTTCAAGGCTCTCACAATCTTCTCAACACCCTCCTCACTTCCCTTTACCTTCAACAATATGTCTCCTGATGAAGTCCTGTGGCCCCCATACATATACCAGTATGCAAGAGCACACGGTGACAGCCATCTATGGATTAGCTTTGGAATCATCCGTCGGCCTTTCGGCCAAAACTGGTCTGCATAGAAACCAAAATAAGAATGTGAGATGGTTGAAAATTTATCTGGTATGTCCTCAGTACTCTCAACGGGCTTGCAAGAAGGATGTAGCCACTCATGGTATTGATCGTATACATGTCTCTTTAAAAGAGGATGTGTGCAAGTATTCTCACCGAACTCAAACCGGATCATGTGATTCTTCATGTCTTCATCTGATTCAATCTGCAAACCACCCAACAGCAGACCTACTAAAATCTCCCGTTGTTCTTTGCTCAGCTTCAGGCTTATAGGTCTCTTAACCACTTTCCTGCTTAAGCTTAAAAAATAGTCAACCTTATCCATCAGTGGGTCTTCAACATCATATTTCTTCTGACACATCAGATCATATATTTTTTCCGCCTTGACGTAATCTCCAGATGAAAGGTACCCGCTTAATATGGTATTGCAAGACCGAGCATTAATACCGATTGCCCCATTACTCTGCATTTGGTTGAAGATTTCCTCCGCTTTATCAATATTACCAACTTTCACCAAAGAATCCAAGTATATACAACAAATCGTACGACTGGGTCGACATCTATCAAGGCACTGGGAGAAAGCCGATTCCAATTTCTCATGTAAGTTTAAGTTGAAGTACATGTTCATTAGATCAATATAAGATGGCATGAAAGGCTTCAATCCAGAGTTGATGAAATCTGTCATGAGGGATTCAGCAAGTTCAATTTCTTGAGCCCTACATAAGATCTCTATGACTTTATGATATGCCACAGCATTGGCTGAACCCAAGTGCTCTTGCATCTCCCTAAATATCTCCAAAGATTTCATAGGTTTTCCAGCCTTTGCATAGGCTTCCATTTTATAAACAAACACCTGAGATGGGAGACCAACATCAAGATGGAGAAGTTTGAGCCAAGTATTTTCTGCTTCCTCCACGTCACCCTCCTTTGAGCACGCTCTCAAGATAGACACCAGAACTTCTCTGCCCTCCTCAATTCCTGCTTGTTGCATCTCTTTCCTCAATGAAGCCATCCTCTCTTTATCTATAGTATCCTGATAGCTATGCAGCCAAAATAAGCCGCTATAAATATCCTTGTGTATCTCAAGTCCAGTTGTTACCAAATTATGGAAAATAAACTCAGCCTGTTTAAGGTAATGTTTCGAAGAGCTGCCTGGTTTGCTGACAATAGCTTTGAAGAGAGAATTGTGCAAGCTAAGTCGGGGCTGGTAACCCCCCAGCTGAATCATTCGGTTGTAAATGCTACACGCTTCCTCCAAGCAACCTTGAACCGGGGCACTAAGATATGCAACAACCAATATATGAAATGTAGATTCACTTGGGACACGCCCTTGATTAATTATATCATCAAATATCTCCCGACACTTCGAAAATTTTCGCTCTTTACCCATGTAATCTGCTAGCTTGGTAGCTAGAGCAAAATCAAAACGATACCAATGTTGTTGCATCATCCATTTGTACACCTGTGTACATTTTGAGAAACCCAATTTAAGTCTATCATATATCAATACTATCATTATTTTCTACAAGGTAGACATGGTAAGATCACAGTCCAAGTGAAGCAAAACATGCATATTGCAATTATCAACACAAATTTTCGCACCAAGGAAAGCTCAAAGTGACCGAAAATTTACCCTAAACCCGGCATCATTCTCGCGAATTCGCATACAATGCACGGCGACGTACATGGCATCCTCTTGCCTCATCCACTTCTTCTGCGCATTGAGTATCCGAATCAAAGTCCCGGCCTTGTGCGCCGGCAACTCCTTACAGAGCCAAGCCAGCTTCGACCTCCGCCACTGCTCCGGCAGCTCCTCCAGCTCCTTCACCTCCAGCTCCGGCGCGGCCAGGTGCTTCAAGTCCGCCGAAGCGAAGCAGTTTTCGAAGTTGAAAGCCTCGCTCTTCGCCACATTGCTGAAATCCCAATTCCCCTCCTCCGCCTGCGAGGCCTCGCTCGCAAGGTGTTCAACGAAAGTACTAGAAGCCGGGAGGGAGTACAATCTTCGGGACCTAGCCGCACAGAGCGGGAAACCCAAGATGGGTTTTAAGAAGCGGCCGTTGCGGTGGTGGTGGTGGGGGTGAGTGAGAGAGAGAGTGAGGGAGCGCAGGAGGGAGAGGGGAGAGAAAGAGCGCATAGGGAGGAAAGTGGCGTTAGGGTTTGAGGAACAGAGAGTAGAGAGGAAGAAGAAGGAGGTGTGGG
This sequence comes from Purshia tridentata, assembly GCA_003254885.1. NCBI lineage: Eukaryota > Viridiplantae > Streptophyta > Magnoliopsida > Rosales > Rosaceae > Purshia > Purshia tridentata. The sequence goes on from QANT01000603.1 coordinate 40,934, forward strand.
TTGTTAAAGGGAAAGTGGATGAGGGCGAGAGCTCGGGAGCTCTGCTCAGAGTCAGAAGCATGTCCGTAAATTCTGCTTCGGCTTTCAATTTTAAGCTTCGGGCTGGGGATTTTCGTTATAAGGTTTTGAGAGGGTTTTTCTAATTACATAGGAAAATAAACTAATAAACAGCTTTGATATGATATCAGGATGCTTGCGGCCCAAGTTGTACAAGTGGCCCAAGTAAAGTGACGGCGAGTATGGCCCATCAAAACCCAATTCACTTGTAGGCAACTCATAGGATGGACATTCATTGGTTGGAAAAGATTTTGTACGTGACAATGTAATTAATTTATTCAAATTATAACACGTCTGTAATTTTAGGGTATTTTTAAAGTTTAAAGTTTTAGATTTTAATAATTGTACATGTGTTATAATTTAAATAAATTGGTAATATCGTCATGTGGTGTTATATACACTCACCTAAAACCTTTCTCGATCAAATTAAGTAAATAACTGACCTATAATCTGTAAGCTAATAAAATCGTCAATCACCCTATGAATTGTGGTGACCGCTAGAGGGAGACAGATATATAGGAAAAGAGGAGAGGGGGTTGGTCCGGGGGAAGGGAGGCGAAAACTTTTTTAAAATGTAGGGTACATTAATTGAACGATGGTAAAAATTACATATTTTATTTTAAAAGTTTCAAATATAATTTGTCCAAATGAATTGTTTTGATGTTTCAGATTGCTCAAATCATGACATACTGAAAGAATTGGACAGAAAAATTGAAAATTAAATTATAAAAAAACTAAACATTAAATTGCATTGTTATGAAACCATACATAACTAAATATTAAACATTAAATATAAAATTAGTAAGAAATCATTCCTCTTGATACGAAATTAATTTAGACCTATTTTATCTGTTAGAAATAAGTAGGCCAATGGATATAATGTGCCTTTTAACCAGCTTCCCTATGCACTCCCAAAAAAAAAAAAAAAACTTCAGCTTCCCTGTGCTTGAGGAAACCACTTTCCACCTTACAAAAGAGTAGCCAAGCCTGATGAAGCCAACAGAGAAAGTTTATAAATTATGGCAAAGAATTCAATACTTTATTTTAGTTTAGTGGTCCTTCTGATAGTTCCTTCTAGTCATGTCCAGGGGCCATGCTATTTGAAAAGCTAGCATTACAAAAACATAATTGAATAAACAATCCCATCAGCTTTCAACTTCTGTTTTTGGTTAATTATTGAATAAACAATCCCAACTAGGGTTTTACAATTTCTATTTTTGGTTAATAATTGAATGAAATATATATATATATATATCCCAACTAGAGCTTACAATTTGGTAGGTCACTTCTTGGTGGGAAAGATATCAATATAAGTTAATCATTTATTTATTCACTTAATTAATCCCAACCCAAATTGAGAAGTACATCTTGTAATATATCTAAATAAATTATTTTCATTAATTCTATTCATTATTTCACCACCATGTTTTGAAAAAATGGTATCGATTTTCACATTCCTATTTTGTATATACCTCCTGTACTCATCTTTCTTTATTTTCTTTCTTTCTTTGTTCAAACGTCAAGATATAAAAATCAAAGAAACAAGTGCAAACATACAAAATTAGAGTGTCATGATTATTACCCTAACAAAAATTATATGATATATAATCTTTTGTTGAAGTCTTTTTCCAATATTTTGTCCTTTAAATATCCACATGCTTGTGGGTTGTGATGCATGTGTGGGAGTAGCCAAGATGTTAAAAACTTTTACGTAGAAGTTAAAGAGAAAATGTATGTTCTGGCATACATCAATTATTTGAGAAGTGAGAGTACGTGACTCTCTATTCTCTTTTCTAAACATCAATTATTTGATGTTTTAGGTTGTTCTCTAGTATATTTTCAATTACATTTAAGTATTTTTAATAATTAAATATTCAAAACTAGCGATATTAGAGAGTATTACTGGAGTAATCACTTACAAAGTGGCTAACTAAATAATATTTAGCGTTTGACTAAATTTAGCTAAAAAGTAAAGAGTATGGAGATATATGCTCTAAACAAAGCAATATTTGATATGTGATCTATCATAATCTTAGTTTATAAAATTTTATATGAAAACGTACAGTTCAAGTGGTGAGGGAGAGTTAGATAATAAGTTAGAATTAAGATAAGTTTATGTTCAATTTCCTCTAACATATATTAAAAAAAATAAAAAATTCTCTATCGTAAATATATATATATATATATATATAATTAGCATGGACAGAAAATTTGACTGAATTGAAGTCAAAGTAAGCTTAATTAGCAATGTATATCCAAAAGTTTCAGTTGCTGTTTAATATGAGAAAATGAATTGCTGCTTACATAGTGTCTTTTGCTTCAAGTTAACTTAGAGCTTCACCTTGCTTGACCATTGACCGAGTGAAGGGAAGAAAATATATAATACAATATCATCATCCGCATTGCCCACACCTTGTTGTCACTTATCAGGAAACAAACACTCTGACAACATAAACGTAGGGTTTGTTGATTTATACTCTTATAACCAATTATTAATTTAGTAGTATTTCCTATTTTTCTTCACAAAATTCAATAAAAGCACGAAGGGTGAGATTTGAAGATAAAGCTTTTAGTTGTATAGTGTATTAAAATCAATATTTTGGTCTTAAAGATAAGTTGGTCAATATTTGTAAATATTAATTCAAATAGCGTTGGTAGATTGAGATTTCGATCAATTTTAATTTACAGGTTTGATTTTTCTGGTAGCAAATGAAATAATTAACTAAACGAGATTTACATTTGAATTTCGCCAACAATAGAGGGTTAAGTTGGAGGGAAAGATTATACTAATTGTCTAAAAAAGATCTTGGATTATTCCTACGTAAGAATATCTGAAGTGGATGTTCGTAAGAGTTGAAAGACGCCATTTTCGGTCTTCTATTGCATGTGTACGCAAAAACAAAAGGAAGAAACAGAAAAATTCATCCCTATGCGGACAACATTGGCATTAATGCAAATGATAGGGGTATATATGTAAATGCACAGTTCCGAGTTCACTGAATTTGAGACAATAAATTGAGATGCTCTGTCGTCGCCTAACCATGGAGTGGATGAAAGCTAAAAATATCATAAAGTGATAAAACCCATTTCCCAAAAAAGTTTCAGATAAATCCACACGAACACAAAAAAAAAAAAAAAACTCAGACCAAGACACAGAGAGAGAGAGAGAGCGACGGGCGTGTTGAGCTTAGACGGAGAAAAAACCACTCACAGAAACACAGCACAGAGAGAGAGAGAGAGAGAGAGAGAGGAGATGGTTGGGTTCACGAGCTCTATAACCTAAAGCCTCTGCAACACCAATAACAAGTCACATAAATACCCAGAAAGTTAAAAAAAAAAAAAGGATCTTTTGTTTTGTTTTTTGAGAGAAAAATCTGAGGAACCCCCATTTCTGAGGTGGGTGGGAGCTTCACGGGGTCGAACCAATCTTCAGTCTTTTTCTTCAACCACCAGCTTTTCACCAATCGAGTGGTCCTGGTCTTGCCACCTCACCTCCACCACCGCCTTCTCGGTCGATTTGATCACTGTTTTGGCCTTGCCATTTTGCTCCTTTCTGTATAATGTGATAGAGAAAGCTCAGCGTGTGGAGTAGGGGCTAAATTGGTATTTGCTTTAAAGGGTCTTAGTGTATATATATATAGAGAGAGGAGGTAGAGAGATGGATCGGACTGGGCTCACAGTTGGGCCAGGCATGGACATGCCGATCATGCATGACAGCGATCGGTACGAGCTCGTTCGCGATATCGGGGCGGGGAATTTCGGGGTTGCAAGGCTTATGAGGGACAAGCAGACTGAGGAGCTTGTTGCTGTGAAATACATAGAGAGAGGTGAGAAGGTTAGTCACTGAATTTTGTTTTTGTTTTTGTTTTCTTTTTCAAATGGGTATTTTAGGTCTGGCCCATTTGTGTATTTGAGAGGATTGACTGCTTTCTTGGTTTTTTCTTTTTTGGTGGTTGAAGATTATGGTTTCATTTTGTGATTGTTTCAAACTGATTTTGGTGGTTCATAAAATGTGTCTTTCAGGATTAGTTAGTTTCTAATATAGTGGTCTGACTGTATTTGAACTTGAGTTTGCGGAAGTTGATTGCTAATGTGTTTCTTGAGGGTGAAGTTTGCTATTTAGTGTCTCCGAACAAAAACAGTTGCTTTTTTTTTTTTTTTTTTCATAATTTGAGTTCACTGTGTTCACTTTTGACTGGTTAGTTGGACCATAGAGTTAAAGGTCTGATGGGATTTAACTTTTGGTTTTTTAGCTTCTTTTTAATAACAATAAGTTTTTGTTGAATTTGACGTCCCTCTGTAAAACATGATGCTTAACTATGGAAGTGCCACTGTTGAAATTGTTGAACCTGAGTCCTGTTTAGTTGTTGAGCTTAGGTGTAAGTGTAACAGGCTCACTATAAAGTTCTGAGTGCCCTTTTGTTAATTATTTTTGTTATTTTATACAAGTCATGTTTAAGGGTGATTTAAAATTGAGTATCATTGACATTCTTAAATGCTGAGGATTTTGTTGGTGAGAAAGCTGGGGACTTGACAACCTAAAGGAGGATGTCTGCCTTCTCCTAAACTGTTTAGTAAACCAAGCAAAAGAAATAAAAAATGAATTTTGGACTGCGAATTATGTGGTAAACTGGCCAAGTTATTCCCTTGTGTTTTGGGAGGCTGTAGGCTGAGTTTAGGATTTAACAGTTGGATATGTAGCCTGGTAATAGTATACAACCATGAACAGTTCATTAGATTTCCCAGAGAATTTATCCATGTTAGCATTGATGACACTCAAGGACTGCAGACTAATGGTTCTCATTGTTATATCAGATGCAGGAACACTTTGCCTCGACTGTTTTTAACAGTTTCTATGGTTGCATTCATTTGTAAATGGTTAAATTATTATGAACATTTTAAACTATTTTATTTTATCCCTTTTTTTTTTCTGGGATTGAAAGTGTGAATGAATCTATTTATAGTGATATAGGTAGGACATGTCATTTGATCAGCCAAGATCTTTTCATTATGCAGTTAAGTTTTGATTGTCCTGTTATGGCTTGTAAGTAATGGGCCATTTTTATGCTTGGTACTTTTAGATGTTCTCATTTGAATATTGATACCCTACTTCTATATTTCTTCTAACAGATAGATGAAAATGTACAAAGAGAAATTATAAACCACAGGTCATTGAGGCATCCCAACATTGTCCGGTTCAAAGAGGTCTGTTAAATTCTAACATCTAATCCCAAATTAAATCCTCCACAGAATTCAGTGATGTTACCATGTGACTGCAGGTAATATTAACTCCAACTCATCTGGCTATTGTGATGGAATATGCATCTGGAGGGGAGCTCTTTGAGCGTATATGCAATGCTGGGCGGTTCAGTGAGGATGAGGTTATTATCCAATGCATTAGTTCTGTTTCTAATAGTGCCTCCAACCTATTACCTATTTTCTAATGTACTTTTGTTGCAGGCACGCTTCTTTTTCCAACAACTTATATCAGGTGTCAGTTACTGTCATGCAATGGTATGCAGACTAAGTTGTCTAACTTTATTGTAATTCTTTTAATACCTGAAAGATTCTAGATTTCTGAATGTATGTATTTTGCTGCATTTCTTCATGAAGCAAGTTTGCCATCGCGATTTGAAGTTGGAGAACACATTGTTAGATGGAAGTCCAGCTCCTCGTTTAAAAATATGTGACTTTGGCTACTCAAAGGTACTAGAGTAACAAGACCTCTCTCTCTCTCTCTCTCTCTCACGCGTGCTTGCCTTCATTTTACAAGAATTTAAATTATGGAACAGATCTCTGGTGATTAAATTCAGAACAGAATCAGACATGTATAAAAGATATGATTGTTTGAATGCTTAGTGCATGCTCTGTTTTTTCCTTTTAACTGTTAGAGATTTTATAGGAATTTGTCGGCCCTTTTACTTTGTGATATTGGTAAGTCATAAGTATCAGCAATTCCTTCATTGCTCATCTGTGTTGTTACCTTCTTCTTTTTTGTACTATTTATATTTTTCATATCCATCTAATTAGGCCGTCTCTTTTTCAGTCCTCGGTGCTTCATTCACAACCAAAATCAACTGTTGGAACGCCTGCATATATTGCTCCTGAAGTGTTACTTAAGAAAGAATATGATGGCAAGGTAATGATACTTGTCATCTATATGGTACTTAAATTTGTTTAACCAACATGTTAAATAATCTTGTCTAATGGTCTCTTAATATATTTGTTATGAAGACTTTAAGTCATTTGTTACTGAGTTACTTATATGTATTTTCATATAGTTAACTTCGTTTCTGACTTTCTGGAAAAAGCTTAGCTTATAACTTGTAACTTGATTTGTGCAACCTTATGTATTCCCATCATCCTTTAATTTGAGCATGATAAAGATGCCCTGTTTACGAAGTTCCATTGTTGGGAACTTTATTCCATTCTTCTAGATCTAATATTGCCACACTAATGGTCCATTCATGTGGATGGATTTGACAAAATGAATTTGGATTTTGAAAATAAGTTGACATTGGTTAAAAACACCATAAATGTATGAAATATAATGTATTTTAAGTGAATAGATTCAATTTAATATTATGAATTTGAAATGACAAGATTCAGTGAATCATTTGAAATACAAACTGCTATGCTTAACATTATATTCGTGTAAGTTAACTATAAACATTAACTAAAACCCATAGATTTGAAATCCCATAATCCAAATGAAGCCTAATATTGTTTTGGTGTCATGGAAAAAATACTGGAACTTACACTGTATTTCTGCAGTCATGGATGAAGCATGCCCTTTCCCTGTTTTTGTGCATTTACATAAAATTAATCCATCATGCTAATTGTTTTCAATTTTAATATGCCATTCAGATTGCAGATGTGTGGTCTTGTGGGGTGACCTTGTATGTCATGTTGGTGGGTGCATACCCATTTGAGGACCCTGGGGAGCCTAAAAACTTCCGCAAGACAATACATGTAATTGTTGCACCTTTACACTATTGAAACTGTGCAGCTCTTCTCAAAAAGTTGCGTAGCTCTGCATAGTTGACTAAAATTTGTGGACTATTTTGCAGCGTATAACGAATGTCCAGTACTCAATTCCTGACTATGTACATATATCTCAAGAGTGTCGTCATCTAATCTCAAGGATTTTTGTAGCTGAGCCAGAGAAGGTGTGTGATATTCTTTGCATATGATTTATGTGCGTGCACCTATATATCAGTCTTTTATTTTTACTTAAATGCATGTCCTGCTTGCTTATTCTTGGATTATAGTACATAAATTAATTATGGTCATGTACTGATTCGTTTCATTCTGTCTTTGTGTCCGTGGCATGCCAGGACCTTGTTTCACAAAATACGAAGGATAAAAGTGTATTTCTATATGCTTTGCTGATTGATGCTTTCCTTAGCTTGTTCTCTCATATCTGATTATGGTTTAAAGGACAGAAAGAGCAATGTTCTAACTTGAGTTTCATATAATCTTATTGTGTGCAACAGAGGATAACCATTCCTGAGATTAGGAACCATGAGTGGTTTCTGAAGAACCTTCCAGCAGATCTCATGCTTGAAAACACCATGAACAGCCAGTTTGAAGAGCCTGATCAATCCATGCAAAGCATTGATGAGATCATGCAGATAATTTCTGAAGCTACAATACCTGCAGTTGGGACCAACAGTCTCAATCAGTATCTGGCAGGCAGCCTGGACGACATTGATAACATGGAGGAGGATCTGGACAGTGATCCAGACGACCTCGACATTGACAGCAGTGGAGAGATAGTTTATGCAATTTAATTGTGGCAATGCCTGGTCATGGTGGAGTCATGTGCAAGGGGGAGTTTAGAAGATCTACTTCTATGAAATTTAAGATCATCATCAGTCACAAGTCTGCGAATATGAAATTGGAGTAAGGGGGTTTTGACCTTTTGTGGCAATGGAGGGTTCTGTGGTTGGAATTTTCTGTTTTTTCTCCATTTCTTGTGACATGCTTCTGTTCATCTGTATTGTTTTGTTTTGCCACTAATTGCTAGTAGCATTTATGCACTGTTCTGTAGTTTTTACAAGTGATGTAAGAGGTGGAACTTAATGTTGCTGAAATGTATCATCGGCTGATCCTTCTCTATAATTGCATCTCCAGAAAGATTGCCAAACTGATTGGTTCTGCTTTTCCAAGCATAATTGCATGTTTCAAACACTATTGCATCTCCAGAAAGATTGCCAAACTGATTGGTTCTGCTTTTACAAACTGATCCTTCTCTCCCTCCGATAGTCTCCTCTCATTTCAAACACTATTTGAAAGTGATTTTTGATTGTAAGTGTCAATTAGCAAAAAGCCACAAACAATTGCATGTTTCACTTGTCACTATGATTTTTTTTTTCAAAAAAATTTCTTCTTCTTTGCACTTACGTGTATTACTTTCTTTCAGTTGTGTATTAGTATTACGGTCACATACGATATCAGTTGTGTAACGAAGATTGGGAGTCTAATTGTAATTAAATACAAGCTCAAATGGTTTTAACCTTTAACTACAAAAGAAAGTTATCATCCCAAAATCGAAGATGGGGAAAGAGAGGTGAATTGGTGAGAGAGAGGAAGATGAAGAGAAAGAAATTAGGAATGGCTGTGGGAGATGCACGGTGTGGAGGAAAGAAATTAGGTGTTGAGTTTGCAGTTAAACCTGGTCTTGTTTAATGTGAATTAATTTGTAAAATTCATTTTTTTTAAAGGATAACTTGAAATCTGGCAAAATCGACTCAATCCAATTTCTAAATTGGAGGAAAGAGGAAAACGTCTAAAATCAGAAAAAGGGTTTTGAAGTAATCTCACTCCAACACATTAATTGGGGTAGTTTAGACAATTACAAAATGATCTTTTTAAACATTTTCAAAAAAGACTGATATGTAAAATACAAATGTCGACATGGATAGAGGTCAAAGGACCTCAATCAAAGTCAAAAAGCATCCGGATATTGATCAAAGAACAATAGAATTGAAGGATTAGAATCTAAATTATTCATAAACCAGCTCAAACTTCAGCTTTGAGAACCAACAGTCTCCGCTGCAGGGGCTGAGCCATCTCCATCTAAATTCCTGTCACCAGTTCTTTCAGTTCTTTCAGCTCCATAAACAGATGGGTCTGCATATCCATTGGTTGGTTGCTGTGACTGGTGTTGTACCTGATGCTGTGGCTCTCCATTGGCAGGAGGATTCACCGCTTGGGTGTAATGGGATGGGTCCGGCTGAGGATACCCACCTTGTCCATATGCTACTGGCTGAGATGCTGCAGAAGGATCTTCGACTGCCTGCTGCCCTCCATAACTCGTTTGGTAATAACCTGTTTGAGTGTGTGGTTGGCCTGTGCTGCTTGGATGAGTCCAATACCCAGCCTGATGGTTAGCCATTGGCTGGCTATAAGGAGGTGGATAAGTAGCTGATGGCTGAGTAGTTTGTGAGGAAGCGCTTCCATCTACACTTGATGACACTGCAGGTGGCCCATATCCTGAAGTTGCATATTGTTGCTGCTGATCAGATGCTGGAGCCTGACCATAATTTGGTGGCTGCTGAGCATAACCCTGATCATAACCATGGCTGCTGACTGGGGGTGTCTGATTGTAGTTGTAACTAGGATTTGGGGGAGCTGACCCCACTTGAAGTTGTTGTCCATAGTAACTATATCCACTACTGTCCTGAGGTGGTTGAGAGGATGGGTTTGATTGATCCCAACCTGCTGCCTGGGTAGGATAGTTACCATAGTACGAGGCAGGCATGGAAGGTGCAGGATAACCTCCTGGTTGTGTGTACCCATAATGGGGCTGCTGTTGCTGCATAGGAGCTTGTCCTTGTGGGCCCCAATTTCCAGGAGGGGCATACGACGGCTGCATATAGCTATTGGTCCCAGATGGATTTACTAAACGCTTCTGCAGGAAGTGAAATGAAAGTGTTGAAAAATAACATGTAGAACTAACCAGGAAGCAACTGTGCAGTTAATTTGTAAGGAATGAATATCATGGGAACAGTAATGAGCATCAAATGTTTACTACTCTTTTATTTGCTTTTGGAAAGATCAGGTATGAGAAGAATACAATCAGAAAACAAGTTCTAATTTACAGAGAGATACCAGAAATTCAATCAAACTTTCAAGTATACAAAAAAAATGATAAGAAACAAAAATTTAATTGGAATAGAGGAAAAATACAAAGTAATGAAAAGAGGACTACTATTTCAATCAAATCTAACAGAAAAATATTAAAGAAAACAATACAGCACATCAAAGAAAGAAGAAAAAAAGTCCTAAACAACACTATTCCAGTCGGACCAGTCCAAAAAGATAACTTCTGAAACTTCCTTTCAATCTCAAACATAACAAATTCTTCTTTTTTTTTTGAAGTGTGCACCGAGGATATAAAGAAATGATTGGGTGCCTCGTATGAAAATAAACAAACATACACTAAAAATTCAACTTTCGGAAGAACTGGAGATTTCCAAATAAAAGCTTTAGAATGAAAATTGATAAAGGCTTCAAAACAAAAATCTCAATAGAATTTATGGAAGAAAAGTAGAAAACACAACATCATTGGTAGAACTCCCTTAGCATTAGACAAATAATAGTCTGGGGAAATGAAGCATGAAAGGAATATTATTCCACAAGATCTTTCCAAAATCCTTTCACCATTACCAAGAGTCAAGCCAAACTGATATGAGAAAGTAAGTCATGATATCCTTGGAAAACAAAATAGATAGGAATGCTTTCAGGAACAGCTTTTACCAATTTACCCTCCCTCTTGAAAACATGCTATCTTCCAAGTTCCAACCATACAATCTCTTACAAATCCTCTTGATTACTGGAACCCAAAAACTATCAGTTTTAGGATAATCCCTCAAATGATAACCACAAATTAGTAGTGGCGAATCTTTCACCACATACCCAAAACTTTTTGACAAGCTGTGCAATTTTCTCACTTATATTAATTCTTGAAAAGTAACTAAGAGCTTTTGAGACCCCATGTTTTTCTATTCCATAGAAATTATATAAAAATTACGATCATTTCCAGATTAAGTGCAAAATTTCAAATTTGGTTTCAGCTAGAACAAGAATGCATAAAACCAGGAGTCGTGAAGACCAGATAAAAGCTCAAATCTGTCATGCTTATTCTGAACACAATATTATTCATAAGATTATAAGGTCTATTCTTGGAAGAACAAAGCAATGCCCATTCTTATCACAAGTTGGAATTTTTTCTAATATTTTTTTTAAAAAAGGTGGATGTATGTCAAAAGAGTTAACCAACAAATCACTGATGACTCACCCCACTTATTACTTCATTGACCAATTCTTTGGCCGCCTCAATTTGCTCCTGCGATCCATTTATATATACTGATCTCTCAGCTGACATATCACCAGGAGGAAGGTGCAAAGGTACAACCTGAAGCACAGATTATGTATTAAATATAATTTAGATAAAAATATAAGAACATATGATGCAAATGGTATACAAGACTTGTTCTATGTGAGACCGATTTCCATCACAGTACCACACATAAATATCTATGCTGTCAATTTGAATTCAGGACTATAATCTCAAATATGATGCAGAAAAGACCTCATCATCAACGTACCTGAGCCACATCTGACAATACTGATTTGAGTCATTTGACTATGTAAAAATTAAAATGAGCAGATAAACATTTTAACGACAAAGAAAAAGACTACAACTAAAAGAAGCAATACAAAACCAGACCGATCACTGAAAAATGGAAGAGGGTCAAGGTTTTAAGGTTTAATCAAGGTCAAACCATGATGCCGTGATAATATATCAAATACATTTTTCAAATATCAACCAAGTATTGTCATGATTTTATTTGATTTTATTTATAAGGATGTCATATTATTAATTGAAAATAACATATAATACGAGCCAATGTGTTTAGGAGATAGTATATAAGTTGAAGTTTATACTAATATCACTACCCATGACGTCTTTTACCCTTCCTTAAAATACACACCTGAATACGAGCTCCTGACTTGCCTTGCATATTCCTGATAGTCTCACCCCCCTTGCCGATGATTAAAGCAACCTAAAACAATTGTGAGTGCAAATTTTAGCCATTGGCTTTAGCTTCAATCAAAGAGGCACACCCAAAAACAAAAAAAAAACCCAATAGATCTACCTTATTGTTAGGAACTTTCATGATAAACTGTTCCGCTCCCGGTTGCATTGAGTTGAATCCCTGGTTTGTAGATGGAGCAGTGCCCCCTGCATCTGCCTGTAGAACAAAAATATCAGGATGCACGTTTAGAAAGAAAGGTACTTTTGGATCATGAAGCCAAAAGAATTCAATGCACAAAGGCAATATAAACATAACTTTTACCTCTGCTATTACATCATTGATAAGTTGTTCTGCCCTACTAATCTGTTCAGACGTACCCATCAACTCCACATCCCTTGTTAGAGATGTAGGATCAGCTTCTGAATCCCTGGTTATCTGGATTTTGGCCCCTGACTGAAGTTGTAGTTGTTTTATCGTTTCTCCTCCTTTTCCAATAATCACCCCAACCTATAACACAGAAATAAAGGAAATAACTTCATCAGTATTATGCCATAAGAAAGTCACAGCAAGAAAATGACAAAGTACCTTCCCGTTTGGAATAGTTATTTTCTTGTTTGTTCCTGGAGAACCATAAGATTGGCCTGATTGCGGAGTGAAAACTGAACAAACTTGTTAGTTTGAAATCCGAAGACCAGAAAAGGTCTCATGCAGTTATAACTTATAACGCAATCTTATAATGGGAATGATTATACGAAAATATAACACCACGCTTCTAAAATTGTGGGTCATTACAAAAATAGCCAGCTACTTTATACTTGACAACTGTATGAAATTGTATAAAAAACTAGCGGGCCTTTCCTTCCTCAACATTAAACCGCAATTTGGATTCACTCATAACAACGAGTTCTTTTTTTTTTTTTTTTTTTTAGTTTTGAAAAGTAAATAATAAATCATTTCTGAGTTCACCAAAAGCTTTAATGACCAAAAAGCCGCATTGTAAGTAGTAAACTCATTCCCATCCACAGTTCCACGCACAATCCAATCCCAAAATCTCCACTAATCTTGAGCTAGGTTTAAATAAAAAATTAATTCCCTTTTTGACATTTTTAATTAACATTTGAGGCAAATTACAATAACAGTTAACAAAAACCAAATACTATTCGACCAAAAAAATTACTAAAACCCTAGAAAGTAGAAAGAATGGAAAGACGAAGGAGTACCAGGGTATGGAGGAGGGTTGAAGACGGGGTTGGGTTGTTGAAAGGAGTCGTTGTCTTCGAGTCGAGGACGCTTTGACTCGGCACTGCTGATGAGTCGTGCAGCGATTTCCTGAGCTTTCTGCTTCGCCAGTAGGATGTCGATGTTGCTCTCGTCCAGCTTTCGCTTTGCACTCTCTCCACCAGTGGCTTCTTGGTGTTGCTGCTCTTGGTCGTCTTTCATGGTGGACGCTCGTTCTCTGACAGTGACGGACTGACCGACCGATTGGAGAGAGATAAAGAAAAGAGAGAGAGGGAAGCGAGCGGAGGAAAATCCTGGTGTAAAGATTACATAGGGCTCTGATTGAATTAAATCGGTGTAACGACGTCGTTTGATCCATTCATAGGTTTCCAATATATTGGTAAGTTTGTTGTTTTTGTAGGGTCTACTAATAGTCATCACAATACTTAACAAATCTTTCGTTCATTCTTAGAGTCCCAATTTTGTTTTTTTTTTTCTTTGGTCCAAAAGAAAAAAAGAAAAACTGAAACAAAATTAAAAATTAACTAAAAGGGAGAAACTAATAAAATATTGAATTTGAAGTCCAACATAACAAAATGGCAGATTTTCTATAGGGCAATCTGCATCAAAGTGTTCGTTACTACTTGTTTTGCCCCTTTTTTGGGGTATAGAGTAGGGTACGAGTTCATTGCTATCCTTTTAAAGTATAAAATGAGGTCGTGGCTATATAAAGTTTTAACTTTAAAAATTTAAACTGAACATATAAAGCCTACAAATTATTGTCGAACACTTAAAAAAGAAGCAAAAATACACGACCGAGCACTTGACAATGACAGTTGAATGCTCAGCCCCTAGTATACGTAAAAGAAGATTTATGGACGGCCACCTAAGAAAATGACTGACAAAATGAGAGTGTGAATAACCACTGCCAATTAGAAAAGACATGAAAACACAGCCCCACAACCCAAGCAACCCCTCTCATGCCTCCCCACCCTCACCGGCAGCCCCCCTCCTCTCGCTGACAAGCCCTCCTCACTCTGGTGACTTCTCCTCATCGAGCCGAGAACTCTCTGCACGCAAACCACCATCCTCTTCCTCTTTCCTTCATCCTCTCCTTATTTCTTTCAATCTGGTACACCCGTTAAAACAAGAATAACTACTTGTTCGGATAATGTTTCTTGCAAAAAATGTAGCCATGTTGACAAGCTGTCAGTCTAACCCACGTTTAAACAAGAATAAAATGTCAAACTGTTTTACAAAAAAATATTCCTCGCATCTTTCAAATTAATAATTCGTACATCCCATTTCATTTTTCCAATTTCCAAGGCGGATGGAAGTCTCTTTTCTTCTTCTTATCTGCGTGGATGGAATTCTTAAATGGAAGTTACATATTCTGATATACTTCTCAAAATTCATCCAAGAAACACATGTCCTGAATATATTCCCCAATTTGGTTTCCAAAGTGAACTCAAATGAGGAAGAAAAGAAAAGAACTCAAGATCAAATATCAAAATGGCAATTTGAATGACCCAGAATTCTCGTAGTCATCTCTCTTATACCATTTCTCTGGTGCACACAACAATTAGAGCTCATTTGGTTCAGATTGACTGCCACTTTCAGAATGCTGTGATAATTTTGTTCTCAATGCCTTTTGCGGTCTTCTGTACCACAAAAATGCAAACCATAATGTCCTTAACAACGCCCCATTAGCAAAGTGTGGGATTACTATTCGCCCCCAAGATGGGTAATATGGGCCTGGCAATTTGAGTAGTGTGAAGAAAATTGCCATGACAATCAGGTGCCAGGGAACTTCTGCATCCTGACAATTAAAACCAGACAATAAGCTACAGTAGCAAATAACTGACATTAATTTCCATTACTTCACCCATTTAAGAACTACTGTGTAGATTTTTTAGGAAGAAAAATTGTTCCCATAGAATGAACTCACAGAAAATGCAGGAGACTGTAAGAAAAATTAATACTAAGAAATGCATAAATCCTCCAAGTGCTTTACTATTGCATCAGGAAATGCAACAATCCTTTAATGGCGGGTATACAAATTGGCAGCAAAAGAACAAAAGGTGAATCAGGAAAAGTATGATGCTGTCACCAATCATTTCTATTTTCTAATGACCTGAGTAAGTTTACTAAATATAGAAGAACCAGATTCCTGAAGATACCCACCCCAACTTTGTGATTGTTGAAATCTTGCTGCCATATATAGGAGATTCATATAAAATAAACAGATGATTCCATTTTCCAATTAAAAAGGGCAAATCGTTTAACCCAACTAATGTTCTATATTATTTAAGTTAGTTAGGAGAAATAACTTTACCTTAAGAAGTGGAGAAACATCCAAGGCTGCCTGTTTTATGACTTTGGCAATAGCCATTCCAGCAAGGACTGGAACAGGAACGAAAAATAACTTCTTTTTGTGTGCACAGTACGACATCTCACTAAGGGAGGAAATCGCCAGCAAAGGTATACATAAGTATTTGACAACTGCTAGTATAAGGTCAAGGATGAGTTGAATAAAGTTCTGCCCTGCTCTTTTCCAAGGGAAAATCTTGACTGGCTGTGGCGAGCTTTCCCATAACTTTCTTGCTTTATCGATTAGGTGGTCCAATTTTATCTTCCCAGGGTCATCCGACTGTCCTGCAGTCATATTCATCGCACACGAGATATTGTGCCGAGAATTCCGAAGCATCCCAGAAGGTTTAACACTCTGACTAAAGGCATGTACTTTACTACAATCTGGCAAAACCTTCTACAACAAAAAGAAATTTGTTAACTGAGGAAGCTACTCAACCCAAACTCGCTTAAAATTCAATTAACAAAAGTTACACACCAACAGTCTTGACATAATTGGAAAGCTACTGACTAAAAAATAACATTGCCAAAAGTCAGGAATTTGGAATTCAGAGAAATAGATGATGGAAGGTTCTAAACTTATTCCTTTATGAGACCTTTTAAATCAAAATATGAATGTGCTGACAATAGTAAAACTTTATGACGGCAAAGCAGCTCTAATCAAACTTGGGATGCTTCTACTAATTAATTACTAAAGCAAGTCATTGCCAATTTTGTCCATTAAACTGAGATCACTTATGACAGCGTGAGCCAAGAGTTGTTTCCAATATTAAACTGCGAGCTTTTCAGAAAGGGTTAAGACAGTGTGAGATATTGTTTTTTCATGAAAACGAATCACCCATACATACATGTATTTGAAAGAGTTTACGGAAATTGATTCCTATTGGTGAAAGTGCAAAAATTCAAAGACAGTGCAGACCCAAGTTTATGCTTCACTTGGAATCTTGGATTTCAAAATATAATAAGCCAATTTTCATCACTTTACCCGTGAGCTTTCAGAAACAAACCCAAAACAAGAAGAATATATTAATGCTTTTCTTGGAACTTGGATATAAAACTAAAAGAAAATAAAGAGTATCTGAATTACTGGATGA